>MU864435.1:72946-115896 GCA_033296905.1 Podospora australis | reverse complement strand
TGGGGGGGGTTTTTAAAAACCCAATTTAAACGGTGGGGGGGGGTTTTTTTAATTTTTTGCCCAAGGTGGTGGTTTTTTGGGGGGTTCCTAAGGGGGGGTTTTTTTTTTTTTTTTTGCCCCCCCCCCCCCCCCCCTTTTTTTTTTTCTTTTTTTCTTTTTCTATGTCTTACATATGAGATATGGGATGGCTGACAGAGGTGAAATAGCACTGGATGAAACTCGACCACACAATCCACCCGCACGCCTCAGAAAAATCCATCCTTGAAATTGAGGAAGAGATCTTTAACAACTGTATCAGCAAGAAAGTACTTATCGCCCGCGGCTCGTGGTTCCAAGCGGAGCACGACAAGCCATTGGAGGGCTTATACTTCAGGGCAACGTATGCCGCGGCCACAGAGGAAAACATGACCGAGGCAATCAGGCGTTTGGGTGAGGCTGTTAGGGAGAGTTATGGGATGAAGTAGGTTTAAAACTGCTGAAGAAAGTACAAAGGGACGGATGTTTAGGATGGGATGATTAGAATGATGCATGGCATTTGGATAGAAGCGTTGGCTTGAATATGAGCATGGATTTGGACATGAATATAAACACGAAACTATGTCAAGGAAATGGGGGATTCCATCCTCCCAAACCTAAAACGCCAATACAGCCCTTCGAGCCAACCACCCATACAAGAACAATCATCATGATATGTGCGTATATATACCAAAACCAAAACAACAAATCAACCCCTTCAGCGATCAAGCTTTCCTCGCCTCCCAAAAAGCCACCTTAACACCATCCCCAGGTTGGAGCACGATCTCCGCCTTCAGCGTCGGATTCCCCCCGTCCACCTCAGCCATATGATTTTCCACCCTTTCAAACTTCTGGAACAACCTCGTGAGAACATACCCCATCTCGGTCAGCGCGAACTGCTGTCCGATGCAGATTCTCGGCCCTCCGTTAAAGGGTATATACTGCCACGGCTTAGGCTGCCAGTGGAACCACCTCTCCGGGGAAAACTCGTCGACCGGAGGGAAAGTAGCAGAAACAGGCGGATACAACTCAGGGCGGCGCTGCATGACCAGAGTAGAATAGGCGATCGGGGTGTCTTTCAGGACTTTAACCGGCAAAGAACCGTCGGGGCCGCCGCCGCGGGGGAGGGTTGTGTCTTTTAGGGCTAGGCGGACGCTGTTTATTTCATTTTTAGCGTCATGACACCTCAGAAAGGGGGGGGGGAGAAGAAAAAAACATACTTGAAAGGCACAACCGGATACAGCCGCAGCGTCTCGTTCATCACATTCTGGAGGTACTTCATCCCCTTCAAGTCCTCATACGTCGGCGCCCTGGTGGGCCCCACCACCTCCATGATTTCCTGTCTCAACTTCTCCACGCACTCCGGGTGTCGTGCCAATTCGTAAATGGTCCAAGACAACGTGCTGGCCGTGGTATCCCTCCCCGCCAACAAGACCGCGATCAGCTGGTCCCGCAATTGCTGTCTATCCCTCGTGAACCCGGCCAGGGCATGTAGGAAAGTATACCCGTGCTCAGATTTATCAACCAAATCATTGGGGTTGAGCCGTAGAGTCTGCTCGATGTACTGGTTGATAAAGTTGTTAATAACCTTCATGCCCGCGTTGAACGACCCTCGGGGGATAAACTTGTTGAGTGGTCCGGCGCGGGAGATGATGCTTTGGACTCTCTGGACTTCTCCAAATGCCTCGGCGAATTCCTGCCGCGGGTTGGAGAGGGATTTCACGTCCTTGCCTAGCAAGAAATCGGTCGCAGCGTCGAGGGTTAGTCGGAAAAAGAGGTCGGAGATATCCACCGGCCGACCATTTCCTGCTTCGATGTCCACTTGTTGATCGGGACCGTTCAAAGCACCCCCGTTGGCGATGGCGCGGAAGAGGGTTTGCACATGTTTCTCAAAGGTTGCGAGATCAGAGACACGGTCCTTGATGAACTGCGGCCGGATCAGCTGGCGGGAGTTGTGCCAGAGGTCTCCGTCCGTCGTAAAAATGCTGTCTCCCAGGAAGGCCTTCCATTCCTCGTGGAAAGGCTCGCCTTTGCCGTAGTCGTGGAACTGGGTAGCGAGGATGGCCTTGATGTTCTCGTGGTCGACGGTCATGACGATGCGGCGGCCGGCGATGCGGACTTCGACCGTCTCGGCCTTGTTGTCGTTGAAGAGGGCCTTCCATTGGGTGTAGTTCTGGTGTGTCATGGAGGCGCGGACGGACTTGTAGACAAAGTCCAGGCCTGGGAATGATAAGCTAGTGGACTGAGAATGGGAGAAGGTGGGAAAAGCGTACTGAAGGGTAGCCAGGAGGCAATCTTGGGGGGTCGGGCACCCGGCATGCGGGCGAGCTTGATTTCTTGCCATGTTGGGCGGACGATGAGGGCGAATACCATGTAGCTCAGCAGCAGTGCCGGCCCGTAGACCAGGACGGCTTTGAGCGAGACATTCTCGACGAATGTCTCAACTAAGCCCATCTTGGTGAAAGTTATTCAGGGAACAGTGATGTGGGTGTTGTCTCGAGAAGGAAAGGAACACGACGACCGCCAAGGAAGTTCCCCCCTTTTACTCAAAAGAACGAGAGGAAGACAAGAGTTGATAAGTGGGAAGCAGTCCCAGCACAACCCACACCAAAGATGAAGTGGAGGGGTAAGTTCGGTTGATATATACACCGTCGATTATATGCCCTGTGAATAACCCGGCAGCTGAAGCAAGCGGCTGTTGAGTAACCACCGCGAAGTCGAATCGAAGGTAGGTCCGGGTACGACCGTATGATAACTGTGAACCGATAGGACAAGTGACGGCAGTGCAAGTGCAAAAAGACAGGAACAGGGGTCGCGAAAAGAAGGGACCGTCTGTTCTTTTTATTCTCTTTACGACAGGTTGACAAGACGGACATCAGTCTTCTTCTCCGTTGTCCGAATCCCGTACGTACGTGTATAGTCAACGTAGTGTCATGGTTTCTAGCGTCTTTTTTCTTCTCCTCTGTCACGGCCTGCCAAGTTTGAGTAGTTCCAGTTTCTGCTCTGAGACGAGTCTTGGGAGGATACCGTAGGGTAACATGGGACATGGGGGGGGGGGGGGGGGTGATGAGGGGAGAGGGGCGGAAACTTGACCTTGCGGAAAGCTAGAACTTCCCGTATGTATGTATGTACATGTAGAAGCGGATTCGTAGGGTAAACGAGCTTCAAAGAGAAGGATAAAAGTAGAGAACGGCGCATCTTGGCTGCATGGCATAAAGTGACACAGACAGAATCACAAGCGTACACCCATAGTACTTCGTAACGCAGGTCGGAATCGAACCGACCCTTTACTGCTTCGTTGACCTTCGTTTATCATGCAGTGTTCATGGCCACGGACCACACACAGCCCTAGGTTGGTCCCATGTCTTTCTGTCCGTTGCTTTGAAGAGAAGGGGATTGGTTACTTGATCTCTTCAAGATACCTATCCAGTCGGGATACTTCTTCTCGATAGGGGCGTCGAGTACTTCGAGATGGGAGCAGATCCGTCAACGATATGCACCTGACAAAAGGTACAGTGTCTTATGCACTTCGCAAAGCAAGCCCTAATTCTGGAAAATAAAGGGAAATCATGAGCGAGAACTGGTGTGCGTGACATCCAACTGTCCCGCGTCTTCTCGCCTGTCCATTGTGTCAACCAACCAGACACTGAAGATTTCCCTTGACCTCACCACGTATGGCAGTTACCGAGGCAAGTTTCCCGTTGTCTGCCCCTTGTTCCAAGATCTCAGTCGAAAAGGCGGGGAAGTCCACGCAGTAAAACCAACGGCGCTCTGTTGATTGAAGAAGTGGGGGATGGACCTAGCTTTATGGGGAAACGGGATGACAGGAACTTGGTAAACGCGAGTGGCACACGTTTTTCAACTTTGTTCTTGACGAGAAAGATGCTGTTGCAGATCTGGGACTGTTCCTCTCGTGGCTCTTTAGTTTCTTTGCTTCCATCACCACCTTTGAATGTTTCCGCCATCTGTCCCAAAATCCACACCAGCAACAGACCAGGGGGAAAGAGGGGTGAACGGTGCTCAAGAAAATGCGGAGGAGGTGGATTCAAAGTGCTATGGAGTAAGAACCTAAACCCCAGGGCCAAGCACCGAAGTACAGAGAGAGGTCAGGGATCGGGCATGATCCGCTGAAGGTGTGCGGAGCGGAGCGGAGGATTCGATTTCGTTCCCAGACCCAGGAATCGACTGCGGCGGCGGTAGTCGGTCCACAACCCGAGAGATTGAAAAGCCGTAATGTAGTGTAACCAATGCACACCATCTTTCCAGCACTAGGTTCTCGCGTGGGCAACTTCGTACGAAGGTAGGGAACGGTGAGACAAACAAGAGGACAAGAGGAAACCTCACACGAGTAGAGCATCTTTTTTTCGTGTGGTTTGTGCGGTTTGTGCGACTGCACAGTCGGGTCTGTCTCCACTCAAATCTCTGGGCTGATGTGCTAAACGTTCAGGAATCCACATCGCCCAGAATCCCCCGGCAAACCACGAAAGAAAGGCGCGAATCCGCTAAAGCTGGGCACGGGGCGTAAGAAGCTGCCCGCTAAGGTGGCCCTTGGTGCATTTTTTGTCTCTACGCTGAAGAACTTTTCAACCTCCCTTAGTACCTTAACCATGGCAGGCTGTTGCAATGGATGGTTCCAAATGTCAATCATGGCGCTGAGTTCTCCTGGCAAGCTACGGACAGGCTGCTGCCCTGATGTTTCGCCATTCATACCTGAAGATGTTGGTGACCAAGCATTGGAAACGGTGCAGCTGCTTTTATCTCCAACATGATGTTGATCTCCAACATGGTGTTCGGTCTTCCAACAGGTTATTATGCTGTCCATTGTTTGGTGAAGGAAGAAAAGGCTTCCTCCTCGAGGGGGGTTTATACTCGGGGAAAGTGGGTCAAAGACTCAACTTGGAACTGTAAGGTAAGCAAGAACGAAGAACGACGAATTAGAAGTCGTAGTGTCAGGTTGTCACGAAAATAAGTGACGTCGAGAGTCTTCAAGTTGGCCACCGAGTCTTGCCTGTTCTCGAGTTGACCCTGTGCACTTTCCAGGGCACCGGCGACGTCTTCGATTTTCTTCAGGGCCCGTCCATCATTTTGGTTCCAGGTTGTATGGAAGTGTACATACCGTACACCTGCTGTGTGATGCAGTCGCAAATCACCGCCCAATCAGATTGAACCTGCAGTGTACCTATGGCAAGCCGTTTCTTCTGCCCAATCCCATGCCCGTGCCTGGAAGAAACAGACAAAAGGGTAACGGACGAAAAGTCCTTTCACATGGCAAAGTCATCCTTCCCGTCCCTCGGTCTTTGTGTGTTATGATCCCCCCTTTCCCCGCACGCTGGCACACACAGCTGAAGCCCACAAACTACAAGCTCGGATGATCATGAGGACTATCACCAACAAAAAAAAAAAAAAACAAAAAAAAAAGACATGAAAATGATCACCTAATAGAGCAAATAATTGCTCCGTCCCCCGCTTCACCCTAGCCAAAAGGCGAGAATATCGCCCCGCGGCGGACACTGGAGAGATTCAGCGGTCCGGGTTTCCCCTCTTGGCCTTCGCAATGCAAGTGTGGAAAGCCTCCACATCGAGTGCACTCATGGATGCTGGGACTACCCTGCGACGCTTCTGCTGTCCCACCCTCCTAAAAAACCAAATACTACCCTGGTACCGGAGGCATTCCGAACAACGATTTCTTCCTGACATCTTGAGACTCGGTATACACTTTTGCGTCTGAATATTTCTCAGATGTTTCAGATCAAAGTCGATGTGCATATGCCGGCAAGGAGCTTGTCTCGAATTAGTAACTGGGCCGAGGGGTTGAACGATATAAAATGCTTCGCTCGGTATACATAGCTATCCATAGATACTACGTAGCCTTCTCCATTCTCAAGGATCCCATCACTTATTCCCGGAGACATCCCGATGACCACGCCCGGGACCGTCCCGGTTCCCCCTGATATCGTTTTCTCACGAAAATAACCGCAAAAGGTCCAGACTCGAAACTCCAAAAGGAAAACGCCAACGCTTCGGTGTACATACATACATACATACATACATACATCCTCCAAACATGATATCCGGATTTCGGATAGATGGATCATGCCGGAGCGAACTCGCACTCCCACGGTTCACCCTGCACGCAGAATGCCTGCGTGATAGGCGACGCCCTCACCCCCTTCTTGACCAGTCTTTCGCGGAACTCGTTCAGCCTCGGTGCCGCCTCGATCTGGCTCCTGTTCTGTCCCGACGCGTCTGTCCGGCCTGACCAAAGAACCTCGCCAGCAACGCTGGCCCGCGGCCAGGCTATCGTGTCAAAGTTGATCGGATCAATGGTCTCGGCCCAGAGCGCAACCTCACCGCCCAGCACGAGCTTGGCCTCCTCCGGAGTCAAGCCGGCTGTAGGGTCGTGTGAGTAGACTAACCGCCAGCTCTTGGTAGGACCGCACCAGTCGTTGAAGGGAAAACCCAGCTGGAAGGCGGGGCCGTTCGCCCAGTTGAGCCACTGCCCGCGGCCGCAGTCGAGGTACTTTTCAAAGCTTTGTTAATATGGACGTCTCTCTCATTTGGTGATCGTCTTCGGCGTGGTGTATCACTTACCCAAAAGTTATAGTTGCTGTCAATCACCTTGTGCCCCTTGGCCGTCAACTTCTTGACAGAGTCACCTCCCAGCCATGCTTGGACTACCGTGTCCTTCCCGAGAGTGACATTCCACTCCAGCGGGATCTCTTCCCAGACAACAGGAGTGAGCTTAGCATCCCTCACGCGGGAGTGCTGCGTGTCGATGAATTTTTGCAGAAGCGGCTGCAGCACCTCGGATGAGTTGGACCGAATCCCCTCGTCCAGCATCGAGTCGTTCTTGTTCAGCTCGTCACCGCCCGTGTGGAAATACGCAGAGTACGGAACCAGCCTCGGGAACAGGTCGTCGAACAGCGTCTCCAAGAACTCGTCCACTGCCGTGTTGTTGAGCTTGAAGGCTCCGCAGGGGGGCTGAGCACACCACCAGTGGTAGGGCTGCTCGTTGTACGCCACGATGAGCTCCGGATGTGAGAGCGCAACTGAACCGATATGGCCTGGCATGTCGATCTCGAAGTACACCTCCACTCCGCGGTACGCACCGTACTTTTGAATTCTTTCGATGTCAGCGGGCGAGTACGTCTCGCTGGGGTGATGCGCGCCCTTCTCCGAAACCTCAGGCAAAGCAGGGATCACGAGAGGCCACGACTGGGAGTCCGTCACGTGGACATGCAGACGGTTGAGCTTGCTCATCGCCATGGCATCAATGGTCCGCAGAATGTCCTCCACCGGGAAGAAGTGGCGGGACGTGTCCATCAAGATTCCGCGGTGCGGGAACTTGGGCGCATCCTCAATCGCAACAGGAGCAAATGGCGTATACCAGAAAGTGCCCGCCGAGTGCTGGTAGAAAAGCTGGGAGAAGGTCTCCAGGCCGCGAAGGACGCCGATGGAGGAGACGGCAGTCAGCTTGACGTCGCCCTCGACACTGATGGTAAGATTGTACGACTCGTCGACCTCGCCGGCCAGAGGCTTGAATGCGCTGGGCTTGTCCTCGGACGTCTGGATAATTTGCAGCGTCTTCAGCCACTTTAGACCCTCGGCCAGAGGGTTTGGCTCATACTTGGCTCCAGGCTTGTGCAGAATCCATGGCACAAACTTGCTGTCAAAGATGCCCGCGAGTGTCCGAGATACGCCAGCCTGGACAAATTCCTTGCTGCTGAAACTGGAAGGCACATATCCATACGTGTATGGAATCTGTTGAAACGCAAAATATTCAGCATTCAGTCCCTCACCATCACTACCGCCAGGGCAGCCGCAATCATTCTCCGGGGAAGAAGAAGAAGAAGAAGAAGAAGACCAGCATACAAATGCACCGTTATAGGTAACTCGAATGTTCTGATTCAAATACAAAACTGAACTTCCGTTCGTGAAGCTCTGGGGCGCTGGCCAGATGGCGGTTGTAGGGGTGATGAGGATAGAGGTGGCAAGGAAAACCGACAAGCAAGAAAACAAACGTGAAAACATGTTGACGACGTTCTTCCAGCTCACAACCCGAGAGAAGGGTTTCGAGACGAGATGGAAAGATTGGGTAGTAGAAGTGCAGGATGCCCCGGTATAAAGACTTATAGATCGGGTAGCCCTACGACTTCTCAAAATCAGGGAAGAAGAGGTCAGGAGCCAGGGCGTGGAGAAAGCAGCTGGACAGCTATGAATGTTTATATAAACCTTCTGGCTGGTTCGGGTATACTGCACACAGCCCCGGAAGGGAAGGTAATATTAACTGCTGTCGGAATGGCAGCGAACCAATCAACCGGGGCAAGGTTTCGGACGAGTGATGTTGCACAGGGCGATCACAGCTCAGCAAGCCAGGGAACTGAGTGCCATGATGATCACGGGCGACGCAACCGGTCAGGTTGTGTGCTGGAATTGAGACGGAAAGGTCTCAGTGTGGGATGCCCTGATAATACCTGTCCGCGAATGCAACCCAGGCTCTCAAGGTGCCGGCCAAACGTTTGTGCAATGTAACCGCGGACTAACCATCCACGAGGCTGGAGTTTTTGTTGATGGGTAGATGCTTGTTCTTTCTCTCTGTTTAACCCGGTCTGGCACACAAGGTGTGAACGAGAGGATCGTAGGGTGAAGAGTGTTGATCCAAATCTTGCTGCTGCTAGGTCGTGGCGCAACGTTACGTCTGTGAGCCTGCGAGGTATGCCAACCACACACACACACACACACACACACACACACACAGTCAGTGTAAATGCAGAGAGCCAGGTCTTAAGAGCTGATATCAGTTTGCTCGATATGATCGCGATGTTAAAAATGAAGCTGCTTTCGAGGTTTTGGCTGAAAAGCTGATTTCAACAGAGTATCCAGAATGTGAAACCTGTGAATGGTTGCAGTAACATGTTTTGCTTGTCTGCCGTAATTGCAATTCCGGCATTACCAAAAGAGGGACCCTGGAATGCCCCGCGTTCAAGTGAATCGTTGGTTGATCCTGGCGGGTCGGTATGGAGCGTCCGTCTTATTATTATTAGTGACCTAATGGGTGGTGTGTGGAACACAAACCACATTGCTCTACTTCTCTGCTGTTCACATGTCGTGGTTGTGTGGTGGCAGAGATGCAAGAATTGACACGAAGAGAACCTATCAATCGTCGTCGAGACCATTTCGATACATCTTTCCTCTCCAGCTCACGGATTCAGCCTTCTTTGGGTAACGTGGCCGAGCTCGATGGTCGTTCAGAAGCTCTCGTGCAAGGCAACCTCCGGAATGGGGCAACTCAACCAATCATACAACGGGAGAACGGTTATCTTCAGCATACGCCCAAGGTTGCAGTTGAACTGCTTTCTTCTCGCTGTGTAGAGCTCTAAATCGCGGGGCTGGGTCTCATTTTGATGGATTTAAAGTAAGTGACGATGATATTCTTTCTGCTGGTTGATAGGAAATCATGCAGGAATGAGGTTGAATAAAGCTTCGGTGAACTCAGAGCCTACCTAACCGTGCTAACAACGAACAACGAAGTCATCAGTGGTTCGTTTTCTTCCTCCATTCGACGGAAAATGGAAGAGTGACGGGCTACCAGCTACCTATCTTCAAAGCTTGAACAATAGCTCCTCTGCACTGTAACCACAATAGATAGCTTGCATGCGGTCTGAAAAGAAAGAATGGAGTAGAATGGAAAAGCGTCGGGTAATTATTGTACTTGTGTGAATTACCAATTGCCGCCCTTCCACAATATTTGTAATGACCGGCAAAAATACGGCTTCACGTGATCCTGCCCTGCGCCACTTATCCCGCCCAGCCACAAGGAGAAGAAGAAGATTACCTTGTTAGCCTGGGTCGCGCGACTGTTCGGCTCCACGATTGAATCATAAAAACTTCCAACATCAGGCATTGCAACCTAAACCGCCACCACCTTCGATCCATTTGCTCACGACGGACATACCCATTTCGCATCTCATCATCGAGATTACGACCGCTCATTCATCAACTCATCTCGCGACAGACGGTGTACGCGAGGGCACTGAATTGCCACTGTCGCGTCCTTTGGCTGTCGCACGCAGAATTCCCTAATCGAGAACCTCGAACTCGACCTCGCTCGACATTCTTTGGTCTTGATACTCTCGCGGACATTCAACAAAGGGTCTTTTCTTGTATCGAGCCTTTGCGATTCTCTTTCTAAAAAACAACAATAAAATAGCTCGAGCGCGCCGATCATGTCTGTCGAGGTCGCAGCGAATACGCCTCTCGGGGATGCCCTTAACATGGCTATCCAAGGCAAGATCGCAGAACTTGGCTGGGCCACCGGTACAGAGGCTTCTGCGATGTCCGAATACTTCGTTCTGATGCTTGCAAACGGCAAGACAGAGAGCGAGATTTCAACAGAAATTGCAACCGATTTACTCGGCCTGGGAACAGACGATCCCACCCCGCCGGCCTTCTCCAGATGGCTATTCGAACAGATCAACACACTCAGTAACCAGTTAGGCTCTGCATCTACCGCGTCCACCGGCGTTGAGCAGCAGCATGCTATGGACACAGCCGGAGACGAAGCAATGGACGGCACTTTTGACAACGGGATGGACACAGATGCGCCTGCTATTAATGCGTAAGCCCTTTCCCCATCTTAACAAAACCCGTGTTTTTTCCCACGAGATACTAATATTTGCGACAGTCCGACTGGCCCGAAGGCGATGCGGAATGGAAGCAATCCCCGCGGCGGCCGTGAGAAGCGTATGGTGGGCCAGATCAATCGTGCTCTCGACCGAACAGGCCCAGACGTTCTTCACAGAGTTCGCGGACAATCCGGCAACGAACGCATCGGGAGGGGTCCACCTAACGGACCCAAGATGGGCGTTGGCAGACAACCACGGACGCTGAATACTCGCGCGGCAAGCATCCAAGCCGGCCTTGCGAACATGAACGGCATGCCCGGCGGCCCACCTCCTCCTATGGGGCCGATGAACGCGATGAACCCAATGAATGGTGCTGGATTCATGCAGCCGGATATCTACGCCATGATGGAGCAACAAAACCGCATGCTTCAACAGATGCAGCAACAAATCATGTTGCAGCAACAGCAAGCGGGTAACCAGCATGGCAACGGTCGTGGCAAGTCTCTGTTTGACCGAGCCAGCAGACCAAATCAGTTCCGCCGGGGCGGTGCCCACCAGCAGCAGCACAACGGACATGGGCAGCAGCAACAACAACAACAACAACAACAACAACAACAGGAGCATCAACAACCATCTGAGGCAGGTCAGGGCGAGGCTGGTGCGCAAGGCGAGGACGTCGAGATGGGCGGCGCTAAGCGCGAACCACCAAATCCTGATGAGACAGTCTGCAGATTCAACCTCCGGTGTCAGAACAAGGACTGCAAGTTTGCACACCAGTCACCAGCGGCGCCCCCCGGCACACACGTCGATGTCAAGGATGTCTGTACTTTTGGGGTTGCGTGCAAGAACCGCAAGTGCGTTGGCCGCCATCCATCACCAGCAACCAAGATGGCACACCAAAGCGAACAAGACTGCAAGTTCTTTCCCAACTGCACCAACCCTCACTGCACATTCCGCCATCCGACCATGCCGGCTTGCCGCAACGGTGGAGAGTGCAAGATACCGAATTGCAAGTTCACTCACGTCAAGACGGCATGCAAATTCCGGCCTTGCACCAACCGTGCCTGTCCCTTCATGCATGAAGAAGGCCAGCGTGGTACCTTCCATGACAAGGTGTGGACAGCCGACGGCTCCAACGACCATGTTAGCGACAGGAAATTTGTAGATGAGAACAAGCCAGAGGACGTTGTCCTGCCGGGGTCTGGAAACCATCATCCAGACGATGCTGAATCCCCAGAGCTCGTTGTCTAGCTAGGCGACCAGTCAATCCGTGGGAAACAAGGAAAATTCAAGGAGACATAAGTTGGGGCTCTAGAAGACGAAACATCAACGGAATTGGTATGGATTGAGGACCACGCTCAACCGTCAGAGTATCACTGGGCGAAAATATCTGGGTAGGGAGAAAGTATCTGGCTAGGGAGAGGGGTGGGGGAATACCCTGTTTTGTTTGTATTATATCATCAAGGCGGCGTTCATGGGGAGCATGCACTTAGGAATCCCCCCCAGAAAAAAGGGGCTTTCACTCTACAAATAGTTTAGAGACGTCATCGGAGTTCTCCCGAGTATTCCATGAGGGATGGTTTAATAGGCTCCAGAGCGAAGTGGATAGTAACAGCAACAGCGAGTAGGACGCACATATCGATTGCAGGTTTGCAGTCGCTCCTAACTTTTGTCCCTCGTGTTTACTTGTTTCCAGATGTTGAAATTCACTATTAAATGCTTCTTCCGCCAGTTATTCCGAAGTAGTCTCGTATATTGGTGGTAGGGAATTCGGAGGTAGTCGTTGTGGTCGATGTGTTGTGTCTTGTGTATCTAATTCCTTCCAGGTTCGTAGATCTTCCAGGTTCCGGGTTCAAATTTCCCAATCGTGCGATGCGCAAGACACACCCACCACCACCACCACCACCACCACCACCACAACCCATCGGAGCCCTCCTCCTCCGCTCCGTACCCGAACCGAGCTATACCTGCTCGCATCGGCACCGGTGATGCGAGATGCAGCTAGCTGACTGCTTCTCAGAATGTACGCCACTACGCCGCGCTGTCTGGTGCGGAACAGGTGCATTGCTGTCTCCCCTTCGTGCATCAGGTCCCTGAGCTCGCTCGCAACCCGCTCGACGCAGCACCACATCTCTTACCCCAGCACTCCCCACCGACCACGCACCTCCCGACAGCAGCCCCCGACACTGGCAGCTCTCACGAGAGCCGATGCAGCCGGATCGCCTGCAATCTCGACAACGTCCAATGGCAAAAATCGACGATGCTATGCCACGAAAAACGCGAAGACGAAGGCCCCTCGTTCGGTCGCGGTTCTCGGCGGTGGTCTGACAGGTCTCTCGACGGCATGGTACCTCACTCGATTTCTTCCGGATGCAAAAATCACAATTTACGAGGCGAGCAACCGCCTGGGAGGCTGGATCGATTCCGAACAGGTTGAGGTAACAACACCGGAGGGGGAGAAGGGCACCGTTTGCTTTCAGCGCGGTGCGCGTCTCATCAAACTGAATGCTAGCTCCCCCAAGCGGTCATCGCCAGTTCGATATGACGATTTGGTCTTCATTGATTTGGTAGGATGTGGCTCTGGATATATAACCTAGTTATATGATATGCTTTCCACGAAGCGGCATGGGATTCTTTCGCTGACCGCTTGGCCAGGTCCAAAAACTTAATCTCATGGAGGACCTTCAGCTGCAGAGAGTGAAGAACGATACGCTGGACTCCTATGTATACTATCCGGACCACCTGGTTCGGATGCCGCGTCCTCCCTCGCGGGATGCGGGACTGTTTGGCCAAATTCACTGGGCCATCGAGACCTTTATGCATCTCCTGAGGGAACCTGTGTTCGACGGCGCCATTCCGGCCGTCATTGGCTCGTTGAAGTCTCAGGAATCACCTGCCCTTCAGGCTGCGATGGCAAACTGCCGGCATCCAGACCACGATGTATCCATCGGGGACTTTTTCGAGGCGCAATGGGGAGACGAGAGAATGATCAACAACTTGTTGTCGGCCATGGTACACGGTATCTTTGGCGGTGATATTTGGAAGCTCAGCCTGGCCAGTTCACCTTTTATCCACCGCACCCCGATGGTGGAACCCATACCCTTGACTCAAGCCTGGGTACGGCCCGAAGAGGTCGAGTTGGCGCAACAAATCCTCCGCGATGAAAAGACTTTTCAACTTGCACAAAAGCTCCCAGGCGGTGCAGACGTGTGGTTCAAGGACGGCTTGAGCGTGATGACAGACGCCCTCGTCCGGGACCTCAAGGCAAACCGCAATGTGACAATTAAGCTAGGCGATCCTGTTACCTCTGTCCGCTACCACGAAAAGACGGACTCTGTAGTGGTAAGACAAGGAATTTCTCTTCATGCCCAGTTTGCCCACGTTAACTCAGGGCTCTCACCCCCTTTCCAGATCAGAAGCCCTAGCCAAAAGCGAGATATTTCCTACGAGAAAGCCATCTCCACCATATTCGCCAAATCCCTCGCTGGTCTATGCGATCACCAGCTTCCCTCACTCGAAAAGTCCACCGCCACCACGATCCGAGTCGTAAACTTGTGGTACCCGTATCCCAACCTCAACGCACCCAACCAGGGCTTCGGGTACCTCCTTCCCCAGTCTTTGAAGTTTGAAGAAAACCCCGAGTTCGTTCTAGGCGTCATGTTCGACTCGGACCGGGAATGGCGACCCGACCACAAAGACCCGAGCAAGGTCCTCAATACCGGTAAGGACACGATCCACGGCACAAAATTAACCGTTATGATGGGCGGTCACTACTGGGACGAGCTGCCCGAGGAATGCCTCCCAGACGCCGCGACCGCCATCGAGGCCGCCAAGAAGGCCGTCGCCCGGCACATGGGCTGGCCCGAGTCGTTCAACGATCACGTCGTCGCCAGCACCAAGCTCTGCCGCGACTGCATTCCCCAGCACCTCGTCGGCCACGCCAAGAACATGATGTCGGCCCGCCACGAGCTGGAGTGGGCCTTCAAGGGCAAGCTCGCTGTCGCAGGGCCGTCGTACCAGCCGCCCGGAGTCAGCGGTAGTCTCCGCGCCGCCTACGACATTGCGCGGTACCAGGCCCATGGTCACAAGCAACAGAAGGCGTGGGACGTGGGTGATACCGGCCTCTCGAGGTTCGGCCCGCCCGTGTGGAAGGTTATGGACCGCGTAATGTTCCCGCTCAAGTTCAAGAGCGGGGCGTATGTAACCAAGGATGGCAAATTGATGCCCAGAGAGGAGCTTCAAGGTTTGCAAGAGAGGTGAGATTGGGGGATATGAGCTGGAATCAGCCTCGACGATCACCATGATAATGTTAGCTAGCCAGCCAGCCAGTCAGTCAGCCAGGTGAAAACCGGACTAAGTAAGGATATAAATCTCAGTGTTCTTAGAACGGCTTCCGTAAAAGGGATAGAGCCATGCGCGCACGGTTAGAATAGAGATATACTTGCAAGTAAACTGCAGACAAAAGAGACAAACATAAACGCACTCTACTTCCCGGCTGAGGTCCCTACCTAGTGGACATTACCGAGAGAGACTCGTAGATGGGATGTGACTGAATGACAACTGCATATGTCCCAGTCAGTTATGGATAACGAAACAAAGATGCCAGGACACCAACAGCCCTATAGATAAAACACTTGAGTCTACGAGACCTTATATATACGTCGCGATTCATCCAAACCGTCTGCTTGCTTGATTCTTCTTTTCGTCGTCCTTTACATGGTGCTGCAAAGATGGGACAGAGAATGGAAACTTCGCGGGATCAACTCAACATACATACAAGCAAAGATTTTCACCTGCCTGCTTGATATTCCTTTATTCCTTTATTTATTCATTTTAGAACTCTCTGTTATTGCCCGATGCTATAATGGTTTTGCTAGCTACCTTAGCTAGCCCACTCGTAGCTATCTCTTTTTTTTTCCCCTGCTCCCTTTCCTTCCCCCCTCCATCTCTTCCCCCCTCCATCTCTTCCGTCTTAATCGGTTGTTGACCGACCAAACTGCCATGGTGGGTGGGTGAGCAGCACACCGATGTGTATTATCTGTATGTGCTTTCCCCTCCTTCCCCCTTTTGTTCTCTCTTCCCTCTTCCATCTTCTCGCCAGGCATTTCTTCTTCTTTCTCCTGCTTCTTCTTCTTCTTCTTCTTCTTTGGTATCATTTCATTACATAGACAAATGCTTCAAAACAGAAAACCAAGAGAGAGAAAGCAAAGCTTGTTGTCTCTGTGCGGTTTTTGTTTTTTTTTTTTAAAAAAAAAAAAAGAGAGAGAGAGAGAGAGAGAGAGAGTACTTTCCCCCCTTTATCAAGTGAAAAACCCGCGTCTTGATAACAAACGCGGCTAATAAGCAAGATATACGCTTGAACTTCATTTCGCTGACTTTGACCTCCCAATACTTCCCTGACCCGGCGACCCTTGGGTTTCTTTCTTTCCCACTCTAGGCGCCTACTGCAGGTGCTCTGCCTACCTGTTTATGCTAACCAACCAACCAACCAACCAACCAACCAACCAACCAGCCAGCCAACCCTCGCTATTTGCTGTTTATAATTGTACAACCCGCAATAAAAAAATCATTAACAAGAAACTTCTTTTGAACTATCTTTTTTGCAAAGCGTTTCTTTGCAACTGTTCATCACCTCAAGATGATGATGATGATGATGATGATGATGGTGGCCCTGTTGCGCCGCCGGGTATCAAGGACCGCATCGAATCATCGATAAGCGCGATGAGGGCTTCAATACCATCGTCCGGTCGGGCCGCCGCACCGGTAGTGAGGCCCCGAAACCCAGCACCTTTTGCGGACCAGACCCGTTGTTTCAGCACCCGGTTGAACTCGTCGTTCTCGTTTCGAGCACTCAGGTCCGTCTCGGCTCTGTTGACGTGCCACACGATTTTGCCCTGCCGCGTGTGGGGCTTGATGTCCAGGTTGACAGCCCTCCGGAGCGTGGGGTTCCCGGGCACAGGCAAGATAAAACGCAGCGTCACCCAGTTAGAGCTCTTGTGGAAGATATTGCAGGCGGTAGATCCGTCGAAGCTGTCCCACGAGTCGGCGACCCTCTCAATCGCGCGGAAAAGTGGGAGCGTAAAGACGAACCACATGGGCAGCTGCTCAAACTCAACAGGCGAGTTGGCCATCGACCGGATGTAATCAATGACACGGAGATGGGGGTTGCCCTGGTCGAGCATGACGTTTACCCTGCGATCTCGGGTAGTCAGGTCGAGGCGGACGCGATAGGACTGCTGCGCTTTTTGCAGCATTTCTGGCGGCACATTCTCCGGAAGATTGTTGTTGGAGTAGCTGAAGATGACCTCGCGGAGCGTAACACTCTGAGGAACAACATTCTTGCCTGCCCTGCGGATGGCTTCTACCATGTCGATTAGGCGTTCCAGGGCTTGGATGCGGACTGAAAGTAGTTGCACCACGGGAACACCCATGTCCGCGCATAGGCGGAGAGAGAACTCGCCGATTCGTGGGTTGTAAGACACATCGTGGTCGACGTTGCCCTTGAGAAACTGGAATCTCCCACGGTTCTTGACAACCAGCCTGGCTTCCGCGATGGTTTTGACCGGTGTCTCTCGCTGTCCGGCTTCTGGAGGGCGATTGTCCCCGAGTTGGGAGGAGGTTCGTACCCCTTTAAAGACGACGGGCACATATTCGTCTTGCCAAGCAAAGCTGGTGGACTTGGTGCCCGTCCGGGTAGTCAGCATATCTGACAGCCGCACATATACTGTCGGCATTGTAATTTGTGGTGGAAGGAAAGGATTAGATTCCTCCCGAGCTGTGTAGAACATGCGCTTGGTATGAAGCTCCCGGAAGTCGGTTATGTGAGCAATCATGCCAGTAGTGATGATGGTCAGATTTCGGAAGAATGTATCGGAAAAGCGCAACTGCTCCGAGTTGATGGGCACCTTGGTGTACATCTTGACGCGATGGCCAGCGGTACCTTGTCGTTGAGGAGACCTAAGACCGCGTCAGTAAACAGGTTGAGAGCACGAAGCAAAAGAGAAATCACTGACTGTTCGACAAGCCACCACTGGTCCCCACCAAGGCTCATGCTTAACAAAACGGCCCATTGTGGGTTCCAGCCAGCCATCCTCAGCCATATCGACTGGAAGGGCTCTCGAGAAGACGAAGTGCTTGAGTGCACTATGCTCTTGAGCTCATCCTGTGTGAGCTGTGTAGCGCGATGGACGTTCCAGGTTACGCTTCTGGCCCGGTGGACCAAACAGCTGTAAGTATGCTGGCACCGCAATATCTCCAAGACGCCGGCTCCTTCTTCTGCGGGAGCAGCGAGCGAGTTGATTATTTTCTGTGCATCCACCACGATCGGCGTAAGTGGCAAAAGGCTGAAGGAGCCGGTAAATGGATCCACGCTGGCTGTGACGGAATCTTGGTCCAGAAGCTGCATCGTCAGCGACAGGTCCCCCGGATCCTGTTTATTTATTTGCAGATCAAGTCGTGCTTGCTTTTGAGCGAATCGTGGTTTGCTTGCAAGTTTGTTGTACATGGAGGATAGCAAGTGCTCGATGTGGCGGCCCGTGACTGTTGTCAGCAACTTCTCCATAGAAACTGTCTCAACGTCGAAGGTGATGTCGAAGTTCTTGATTTCCAGGTTATCCCGAAACCATCGCAGGCTGAGGTAGCTGGCACGCTTTGGATCCCGCACACCATCGGACCCCTTGCCGCTGTTCACTGCGAGAATGATCCAGCTCTTCGTTCCCCGGGAATGGGGCCGGTTCACCCAGTACTGAACCGCCAGAGCGCGATCGAGCCTCTCCACCTTCAGGCTACCGGTCCAGCGAGCTGAGCTCAGCTCCTTCGCCTGGCGGGCAAACTCGACAATCTTTGCCGTCAAGGTGAGCTCGTGAAGATAATTGTAGCAAGCAGGCAACCCTCCGGTTGCCAGTGCATCGTTTACTTTTAGTTCCAAGTGCATCCGCGCCTGCTCCGAGAACTGAGCAGGCGCGGGTTGAAACTGAAACCTGAAATCAATGAACCAAAACTGCTTCTCAAAGTCCTCGTCACTTATGGTCAGGTCCACCTCGAATTCACCAGGGACGACAAAAGTCACTCTCCCATTCTCGATTTTGTAGTCCCGAAAGGGATCTGGTATCCTCTCGTACTCATCCAAACTGAGTCTGGCATGCAGAAGCGTGTCGAGGTTCTCGATAAACGACTGCTTTTCCTCATCCGACACTGGTGGGAGCGGTACGTAGTCGAATTCGGGCATCCAGGTCACCTTGCCTCGAGCCAGAACTTCAAGTGCGGTTTTCAGATCTGGACTTGGTACTTTGGCCCAGAGCATGTCCTGCTTGGTCTTGATCAGGTCCCATACCGCCATATTGAACAGTTCGAGCTTTGTCGCAAGATGCGTCCTGATGTCGATGAGTTTCCCAACTTGATCCGCCTTCTTGCTCCACTCTGCCAGCACAAGCGCCTTGACCCATCTTGTATGAAGCTCGTGGATAAAGTTCAGCAGCATCGTTTTCTTTTCTAAGCTCTCGGGCGACGTATCTTCGGCTGTGGTGGAATGGTAGGTGGCGTTGCCATTGGCGAGACCCTGAGGCAGTGGTTTCGAGGCGAGGGCGGCGATTTGATCTTGAAGAGCGGCATGGGAGAACTGCGCAAGTCGTGAAAGAAACATGTTGATAGGTATTATCTCGGCCGTGATGTGTTGCAACTCGTCAGGCACGTCCTCCATCTTCACGGCAGGCGCCGTTTCAGGCATCGGGCTGTCGACCTCCATGACTGGCCTATCAGCAAGCCCTTTGCCTTTCTCGACGTGGTGCTCGCGCTTAATTGATATGCCACCGTCCCCATTGACACCGTTCATCCATCCGTCTCTGTCATGATTGCTGCGAATGCCGGTGTGTATCCCGTTTTCCATCCTGAGCAAACCAGCCATCCTACCCGATCCTCTCTACCGCGCTGTTGACCGTCGCGGTCTCCTCCTCGATTATCTGGATGATTTTCGTGAAAGCGACCAGTCTCTGGAGAGAAATCTCTGGGACGGAACCCTAGGGATCAGACGGTGGATTGAGAGAACTCGAAACCGCACGCCCCAGAGGTCCAATGTGCGGTTCCTGGCAAAGTAGATGAAGTCGGTCGGTTATTGGGGCTCTGGCGATTATCGTCGGCGATGGAAAAGAAGTCTTGGGGTTGACACTGCCGTCGTTCTGTCGTCGGTTCACGACCTTGGAATGCACCCAAGTCACCAGCGGCTTGGCTAATGCAGAGTGACTGAAGCGGCGAGATGATCCATTCCCTTCCAAGTCCACCTCAGTCGGATTCCTCGTCGTAGGTTTGTAGGCAGTAGTCGGCTACTGATTGATTGAATTTAAATCGAGTCGCCAGGGGAGAAAAGAAAAGTTTCCTGGGTCCCCCTCTGAGAGATTGCCGTGTTCCGAAGGCCAAAAGGAATCAAAAGTTCCGGGGTAAAATGCGACGCGCGCCCGCACCGAAGCGTGCGCAAAGCTGAAGACTTGAAGTTCGTGTCAAAAGGACCAAGAAACAATAACCTGCTGAGTCTGGGTAGACTATCGCCAGAAATTTCGCGTGGTCGCGGTGGGTTGCCGAGTTTCGCGGCGATGGAGTTGTTTTCAACCTTTCGCTTTCAAAGACAGTCGCAGCAGCACCCCAAGCCGTCGATTGAAGCGGCTGGCTGCGTGGGTGACAGTCGGCGAAGGAGCCTTGTTTTCAAGGCACTAACAACGGCACCGATCAAAAGCAAAAGTTCGTTGAAGCCCCACTCACTAATTAATCATACAAATACATTGCTGCTGTACACGTCAGCCACAGTCTGGTCTACATACAAATTGTGTATTGTCTGGTATTACCGTACACATAGTACTCAACAATAAAATCAACGAGCAAGAACAAGCAGTAACAATTCAATGATAATAGTGGCCAGGATTTCCTTTATTATATGTTTGCACCTTGATAAACAGCATAGGTTTGTGTTTATGACTGCTAGACAACGCAGCACGGAAAGAGAAACCTAGGTAAATAACTGCTGCACGCATTGTCCAAAATGACGCTGACTCGTCTGTTCCATTCAGTGATCCAGTCGAGCAAGTCGCAAGACTTTGTTCGATAGCGTCCAAGTTACATTACCACAAGTGCGCAATTCTCAGCATTTGATGAGGAGGAGGAATTCATTGTCCATCACGGAGCGTTCCTTATTTGACCTGTTCTTCTCATCCTGCGAAATTCTGGGCAGAGACCATTCGCAATCATAAAAACGAAAAAGAAACACCAAAACAACCTTGCCCAGTCCGTTGAGGGATGAAGATCCTATTCCAGTCCTCTGCTATGTCATGCGTCGTCAATCCTTTTCCTACCTAAGCCCATACGGTCCCCTCCATTGCCATAACCCGTCCAAAGTTCTCTCTAATCGTCGCATATTTGGTTCCGCATTCAACTGTATTTGGCAAAAAAAGAATTGCTTAACAATCTGCTCAAATGTAGGCTCGCAAGAAAACCAACCTGGAAACAAAACGCCATGCATCGGATCATGACAAGCCACTCACAACTTGTTCCCTGGCTGGGCCGATGTTGTCGGCCATTGGTATCCAGCAGCATCACTGAACTTATAACCGTACGACGATGTGAAGTCGTCAAGCACGGCAGGACCACGAGAACCTAGAACAAAGAAGGGTTAGCCCGGTTCATTTCATGGAACGATTCCAGAAGTGCGGTCGAGAAGCTTTAGGTGTACGTACCATAGGGATACTCCATGGGGATTATCTCCTTGTTGTCGTCCAGATAATGCAGAAGAGGTGTGAAGATGCGCCAGCTTGCATCAAGCTCGTCGTCGCGAACAAAGTTAGAGTGGTCGCCTTTCAGGCAGTCCAGGATAAGCGACTCATAAGCCTCGGGGATCTTCAGGTCCGAGAAGCGCCTCCTATACGTCAGGTCGAGCTCTGTGACAACAGTCTGCATCGTCAGACCGGGAAGCTTCGAGTTCATCTTGATGTAGACGCTCTCATTCGGCTGGATTCGCATGACGAGCTCGTTGCGCGGGATGTCCTTGAAGATGCCCGACGTGACATCCTTGAACTGGACACGGATCTCGGTCTTTTGCTCATTCAGCGCCTTGCCCGCCTTCATGATGAAAGGTACGCCGTCCCATCGCTCATTCTTGATGTATGCGACGAGCGCACAGAAGGTCGGGCAGCGTGACTCCTTGGGCACCGTGTCGTCCTCTTTGTAAGACGGCTTGCTGCCGTCAAGCGATTTCCCGTACTGGCCGATAATAACATTCTTGGGTTCGATAGCGGGGATCGCGCGGAGCACCCGCACCTTCTCATCTCTGATGTCTTCGGAGGAGAAGGAGATAGGCCTCTCCATAGCGAGGAGGGTGAGCACCTGGAGCAAATGGTTTTGCATGACGTCACGGATAATACCGAACTCATCGAAATATCCGCCACGGCCCTCGGTTCCGAACGGCTCCTTGAAGGTAATCTGAACATTGTCGATGTGGTGTCTGTTCCATGTGGCGCCCAGGAAGGAGTTGCCGAATCGAAGAATGAGGATGTTCTTGACCATTTCTTTGCCGAGATAATGGTCAATACGGAAGAGCTCCTCCTCCTTCCAATCAGGCTCGAGAGACTTTTGAAGTTCGCGGGAGCTTGCCAGGTCCTTGCCGAACGGCTTCTCGACCTGCCAGGGGTTGTAAGCCACAGTGAGGGGTTGACTGACCGGGGTCTGGACTTACGATGACGCGTGCAATGCCTTTTGACGGGTAACAGCATTTCTTGAGGTGCTGCGACACGATGGTGAAGACGCTTGGAGGAAGCGCCATGTAGAACAGTCTGTTGGTTTCTTTCCTACCTTCCTCGAGCTCCTCCAGGTGCTTGTTCAGCCCCAGGAAGGACTCATCCTTATCATACTGGCCAGACACATAGGTGCAGAGCCCGCAGAACTCCTCCAATTGCTGCTCGATATCCTTTGTCGGTGTCTTTATGTATGATTTGATCCGGCGCAAGTATTCGTCATGGTCCATTTTCGTCCGCGCATAGCCGACAATCTTGATGTCCTTGGGGAGGAACTGGTTTCGGTACTGTCTCGGAGTTCAGCGACGGTGTCCGTGGGGCTGCAGCCGGGGATTAGCTGCATCGAGGGCAAACTCACAAGGCCAAACAGGGCGGGATACTATGGATGGGTTAGTTAACTGCGATGCAACTATCATGCTGAAGGCCTTCGGAGAAAAAATCACATACGGTCTTCTTTTTCGCAAGGTCGCCCGAAGCGCCAAGGACAACAATGACGGTGTTGTCCTTGAGCTCAATGGCGCTGCGACTTTGTTAGTTGATCCTCGATATCTTCTTTGCGTTGGTCGCGACGATAAGGTCCATGATCTAGCTGCCAAAGACTACAGCAGCCCGGCATTGCGATGGGGAACGCGCTCGAGGTGCATTCGCTCGAACGAAGCTATCCCAGTCGTCCAAGCTCCACAGGGAACGATGATTCAATGGCGGGTCCGGATAGACTTACCCAGTAGAGTGCTCAGAGGCCATCTTGTCGGCGATTGTGTCCGGATATATCGAGTGATTGTTGGCAGCAGAGGGGACGGACAAGGCGTGAAAGCGGCCACAGGGGAGTTGAGGGTAGGGAAAAAAGAAGGAAAGAAGAACACTTTTGTTGACTGGATGAGGGATGGGAAACTGATCGGACTCCGATCAAGGTTCGGGGATAATGGTATTTCTACCACCTGGGAGAGGGGGGTGAGTGAGTGATGCGCAGATTGGAGCTAGAGAGCAGGGCACCTCGACGAGGGGGAGCTTACTCAGGGTCCCCGCCTTTACGTACTTGCTTGCCCTGGTCTCAAAGGGAAGCTTAGCTGCACGGCTGGACGCTGTTAAGACCCTTAACAGCACCTCCCTCCGAGCACTCCGGAGGGCACATGCCGTACCCCTTGGCGAGGTTGTCCTGGACTTCCTGCAGCCATCACCGTTGGCCTTGCATAAGGTATTGTTCTTCCTGTAAGCGCCCTCAGAAATTAAAAAAACTTCGGAATTCCGCGAGATTTGGGCAGCCGCAGAGGGCTTTCCAGGTTGTGTGCGGCTGCCGCTGCTGCTCGAGTCTGTATCCCAGGACTTCAACGGAGAATGGATCACGACAGTATCCCTCTCTACATGGCATCCCTGGCGAGCTGTGCGGAAAGGGTTCAAGGTTGGGTACAGTCGGTCTGATTCCCGGCCACATAGCTCTGTTTTTCGAGCGGACTAATATCAACCGGTCCCGGCGCTTTGGAAGCTTGCGTCTCGTCTTGACTTTAGAACAGAAATTGCTGCACGACCCCGAATGTCTCGCATCGCAAAACTTTTTCCTGGTCGGTTCTCAAACTTTCAGGTCCAGGATCTCAGGGGGAGGGCCAGTCCACCAGCAGCCAGGGCACGATCCTTTTTTCTTTCCCTGGTGATTTCTGTCCTGGTCTAACCCCGGCATTCCACTGCATGAAATGATAAAGCCCTTATGAC
Source organism: Podospora australis (assembly GCA_033296905.1). Lineage (NCBI taxonomy): Eukaryota > Fungi > Ascomycota > Sordariomycetes > Sordariales > Podosporaceae > Podospora > Podospora australis. The sequence continues at coordinate 91,778 of MU864435.1, read as the reverse complement.
AGATGAAATATGGCGGTTGCTGTCACTAGGTCTGGATCCATTGAAGGATTTGTAACATCAAATGTTTTGGGGAGGGGTTCTGAGGTAGGGCTGTTTGCGAGGGAGGGGCACCGCTTGCATCTTGTTGAGCTCAGTGGGGTCATGCCTGTGAGTTTCTTGTTGGAGCTCTCAGTCTCCATCAGAGCTCTTACTCACGGCGTTGGACTTCCATTTCTCTCCCACGCAGGATGGATGCCCACAATCCACATGGTAGTAGAAATAACGCAGTCGTAGTGGAGGGGGTTTGACGGCGGTCTCGCCAAAGACCGAACTGCCAGTCAACAGGCAAAAATGGGACGTTGTGAGCGGAGGTCCCGAAATAGTGCCCCTCAAACCAGGGGGGGCCAGCCGCCGGGAGAATGAAGCCAACTTCACCCCCCACGTTGTGGGTTACATATGAGTGTACTAGCCCGACTACATAGCTCATGTATGTGTGTGCACCGAGACCAAAGAGAAACATTTTCAGGCAAGCGATCCATCCATTCCCATTCCACTTATCTTCTTCTTTTTTCCAACAACGGCTGACGCCTTTCCCCATTTCCGTACGAAAACAGAACCTCTCAACTCCCGTCACGTCTCCGCGGGGCTGCGAACGGAGAAGCGAGGGGTCGGTGTTCGGAGCCGACCTTCTGCGCAATGGAAGTCCGTAAATTCAAGGGAACAACGCAAGCAACGATCAAACTCCCTTTGGTCCAGCGGGCCAAGAATACAATTTGGAAATATGGCCATTGCTGAATGTCGTAGAAGGCCAAGCACACCTCCGACATCCGGAGCGGCTTCGCTGTTGTGAAGATGGTGGAGTGTGATCCGTGAGAACTGAGGTGGTCTTGAGCATCTTCCCTGCACGGTTTATATTATCCGCCGCCCTACGCTGCTTATTTCCCTCAGGAACAGTTATCTGATCCCACGCCCTAGGTGGCCACGCGATGCGAGGTCCGTCTTGTGCACCTAAGGGCGTGATCTTTTCGATCAAACACCCCAAGATGAACCCTTCACATCCCCACAATGCGACTGGTATGTGTAAACTGATCGGATAGCAGGAATGCTTAGTTGTAGGTAAACGCCTCCATCTTCTTTTTATATGCCTATGGTGTTTATTTGAACGCGTGGAAGGCCGAGTTGGCGGGCGTTTATAAAGGCTGTAAACGGCGAACTCTGCACAAGACGGAGGTTACATCCTGTGTGGTGACTTTGACTGTCTTGGATGCTGGATTGTCCCAATGGGTCCTTCGGGCAAACCAATAAGCAGTTGGAGGGATGTTGGCAATTGAATTGGTGATCAGGATGTCCAGCTCGGGCATCGAGAAGCAGCCGTGTGGATCGAATCCTAGGTGTTCAGATCAGAGTCCATTGGGGAACCGAGGCGCAAACTGGGCCGACCGGTGAACAAAAGAGCCGTCATCTTGAGAAGGTTAGCGGCGGGATTTGGGTCGTTTATCTGATGAATCATCCAAACTAGGGTGTGGTCAGTGCAGATTTTCCAAACTCTTGGCCTTCGATGAGACAAGTCGTCCAGTGGGGGGCCCAGGTGGGGCCCACTTCAGGATCTTTTTTGCGATTGCATCACTTTGTGGCGGGGCGCGTTGCACTAGCCACAGTGCAGGGGTGTTACGGCTGTTACCGAAAAACAGTCAAGGTGAAAAGGTCGGCCGAATTCGGCCCCAGAGATAATCCGCCCCGCCAAAACGCCCCAAGCCCTACCAAATCCCACCACGCGAATTTTCGAATTCATTTGGAGGTACTGAGTGTAAGTGCAGAGCCACAACTAGCCCACGTCGCCAAACGCCGGACCTCTAATCAGCACGACATTTTGCTGATTGACCTTGAACGTGGCAAGGAAGATATTCAGAGGGAATCACCAAGCCATCAAGATGCCTACCGAAGCAGGTCACAGACGTGAGCCAACCCGAGAGACTCCGCAGCAGCAGCAGCAGCAGCGACAATACCACCAGTGTTGGGATTTGAAGCCATCGCAATTCCGATAGCTGGCGATTGTTGCTGCTGCAATTGCAATTTCTAACTTCTGGACATGAAAAGCTAACTGATTTCTTCTAGTTTACGTCAAGTGAGTAATTCCCCGACGATGTACCGCCGAAATCGATCCCAAACCGCCATCTCGAATTCGAACGAGGACCTGCGATATCAGGATCCATGAGACACAAATACTGACGACGATGCTTATCATAGGGGTCGCCACCTGAGCTACCAGCGCTCCCGGCACGCCACCCACGCCAAGACCAGTCTGATCAAGATTGAGGGCGTTGACGATACCGCCGCTGCCAAGTACGTCGCACGATCCGGCATCTGAGTTTGGGAGGGCAGAGATTAACGAGGAATACAGCTTCTACCTTGGCAAGAAGGTCGCTTTCGTCTACCGCGGCCAGAAGGAGGTCCGTGGCACCAAGATCCGCGTTATCTGGGGCAAGGTGACGAGACCACATGGTATGGACTTTTGACAGTTTTTGAGTGCTTCTCTTCGGGACGAGTCTGGCTGACACTTTCGCAGGTAACTCTGGCGTCGTCCGCGCCAAGTTCACCACCCCTCTCCCTGCTCGGTCTTTCGGCGCTTCGGTTCGCATCATGCTTTACCCCTCCACGATTTAAGGGAATGGGTCAGGCTGGAGTTGGTTGGTAAAGGTGGTCATGATTTCGGTGCATAAGGATTAGGCAAGGATTTAACGAACACAGCCTTGCTTCTAGCATTACAATCAAGGCAATCCCAAAATGACAGTGCCGTTGAGGATCCGCAACAATCGGGTGCAGGACAGTGTCTGGTCAACGAGGGGGAGCAAAAGGCAGTTTTTCTGGGGAGGACTTACGTCCGACATCAGTGAGAAAAATACAACGATAATAGCCAGCCTGGGCTAAAGATTCAACAGGCCTCCATCCGACTGCACCTTGCTGCTCGTTGATTGTTTGGAGGCAGTTGGAAATTTTGGCCCTTCGCTGGAGATGTGTTTCGAGGGCCTTGAAAAGACAGCCATTTCAACCAACATCGCATTGCTCACTTCTATTCTTTTGCGTACGCCTGTGTCTTGTCACGGTTGGCTAATGTGCTGTTTTACACGGGTTTAGGGCTGCAAGTGCTGGGTGGGCTCCTTCGGGTAGACAGACGAGTGTCAAGAGTTCACAGCAGCACAGCACAGCAGTAGATGTCGGTATTTCATTTGACTATTTGCACGAACTGGCTGTTTCTAAGTTGCCATACTACAGAGACCCAGTCCCTGTGTGGCCCACAACACGACATGCGGACCCGAGGTCGTGGAACCGGTCGCCATGGGATGGGTGCTCGAACGACAGCGGTCGAAGATACTCTGAGCTGGAACCTGGGATGATGCTTCGAGCCCTTATTCCCTGGTTGTCGAGCTCTGCAAGCCCAGCGCTTGCATGAGCATCCGTTGCGCCGATAACAAGGCGTCTACATTTCCAAATGTACTACAGTAGAGGATGTCTTATCTTCTTGGGCATGGTGGACTGTCTTCGCTCACCACTGTCTCCTCCTGTTTGTATCTTTCTCGTCTGCGGTATTACCGAGTCCCAGTGCGAGTAACAGTCACCACTCGGCCGCGGACGTGCTACAGCATTAATTTCGAGGCTCTGTACACGCGAGAATCTCTCCGATCACTGAGTGGAGTGCTAATATGCTGCGTCAATGTACCCTGAGAGGGTGAGCGAGAGAGGACAACCAGAGAGCCCTGCTACATTGCGAGAGGCAAGACTTGAAGACATTGCCAAACTTAAGAAAACAAACAGCAACTATCAGTCAAGGGGGAAATCTGGAAGGGTCTCAGGGTTGTTATCGCTCGACCGGCAGAGCGAGACAACACCACCCCATGTGTGTCTCGGCCAGTCCCACGCGCAAGCAGTACAGCTCGGCTACAGGTTTCAGTTCTTGAATGGTTCAGGAAGAAGCGATGGTTGGATATAAGTGCAAAACAGCCTAGATAGTACATAACACAATGGCGCTCTCGGACGACTGGGTTGGAACGAAAAGCGCCTTTATAAACGTGTGACCTGCCCCTGGACTCTCAGGGACAGTCCGGGTCTATCATTCTCTTCTCCGGCCGTCATTATACCGCACTCTGGGCGCCAACCATCAATTGGCTTGCGTGGTCGTCTTCCGAGCGTGCCGGGGTCTCAAGTCGTTCACTTTCCCGCCTGACACGGTCCAGCCCTACAACCAGAATTGCATATCGGATCAAATATCCACTGGCATCCTCCCAACGAACGGATGGGAATAATAACCATAAACGCTAAAATAAATAAATAGGCAATTTGTAGAGACGATCAACTGGGCAAGTGGGGTCTATGTCCTGCCTCTTGTCTGTCCCATCACGGACGGGATTTTGAGATGGAGTTCTTCCCTTTTCCTGTTCCTGTTCCTGTTCCTCCCAAACCTGCATACGCACCCAGGTCTGCACTAAAAACGGAAAACCTGCTTTTCAGGAACGGGATTTTCACTGCTACCTTGAAAATACTACAATACCCCACAGGCGGTATAACGTTATAGGGCCCAAACACGGCGAACTACAAAGTACAAACTGCTGTTGTTACACTTACGATTCAGGATGCTGTATCTAGGGTAGGTAGTCAGGTAGCGGACTGTCAGGAGAAAGGCACTGAACCTGCAAGTTAACACCGGCAGACACATCTTCTTTCCCCTCTTCTCCTTACTGTTGCTGATAATCCGGGTGTGGTGTCTGAAGTTGATAGCGTTTTGGTTCCTTGGTTTTCCTTGGTTTTGTTGCTTTACATACTTCGGACCATTGGAAAATTTCACCGTGGCATTGATACTGCATTTACCCGTCAGTTACGTCTTGACTGTCAATCATCTACACTAAACCGTTCACATACTGCGTCGAGATCAACGTCTTGGTTGAAGCTGGTCACTGGTGGTATGATAGCCGACTCAGCCGAGGAGGGAGGACGTCATTTAGGTAGTCCGAGCCGGGCCAAGACACCTGTCCAACGGCGGGAGCTAAGAAGCGAACAGACAACACACAACAATCCATCTGAATTTCATTCCCTATTTTTTGCCGCACACGAGGACCTGCAGAAGCTCGCCTGCCGAGTTGCAGTTTGCGGCGGAAGCTACGGTTGTTAGCTGTCGCTAGGCCGGTTTTCAGAGGGTTACTCTTGGTGAACGGAAGCGGGCAAGACAGTTGCCAGCTAAAAAATTGTTGCTGGCAGCCATCTTCAGAAAGTTGAAACATCCCAAGGGGGGATCTCCAGAAATGACACAATATACTCTCTGATCTCCCAATTGGAAGCTGCTCTTCTCCCTTTCTGCCTCTTGTTTGCGTTGAGGTATCCTGGACGCGGATCAAAAATAGAGGGGCAATTATAAAAATAAGAACACTCATGGAACGGGTTGTGATTATCTCCACCGTTGTGTATCCATCTTGTATCGTACGCTTGCTGCGGTATCTTATGTAGCACACCCCGCCCGTCGCTCGGTAACGCTCCGCCCGCTTGGTGTTCCGAAAGCCGCCGTTGACATTTTCGTATCGTGTGGCTTGGCTGGACCTCGTCCGTGGATTTAAGCTGCTGGTTGATATTTCACCTGCCTATTTGGTCCCCGGCATACACGTACGGGCTGACGGGATTCATAGCAATACCGATCCCATTATGTGGTCCCCATCGTGGTGTAGCTTCTGCAAGGAGGAGCCACTTTTCACGTATAAGATGGAGGCGAAGAGATGGATGCGCGTGGGCTACGGAGCGGATCGACAGGGTGGGGAAGTTGGGAACGGGGTTTTCTGGTTGTACGGAAAAGACGCTTGTGTCAGAAAACCTGTAAGTGGATTGAGGGACGGGCAATCGAGGCGAGAGAGCTGCAAGAAAACCATGGCCAGCGATCCGAAAGCGGCAAATCAGGTGTCTGGAAAAGCGACAAGCCACTGGTTCAGCATTGAAATCGGAGAGATGGTTCCATTTTCATGCTGCACATCGCGAGCTGCCCCCGCCCTTCCACGCGGCCAGTTTCCATCTGAGATGAGGTGTGTGTCTGACGTATCAACCGTACTCGGTCCATTCGAAATCGGGAGGCCTTGTGCTGTTTCGTTTAATATCAAGATTCCCGCCGCGATCTCTTGCTTCGTTTTCTCTCTTGCTTTTAAACCCGTTTTCGCAATCCAAGCACTTACGCAGTCGACCATACCTATCCCATCGTCTCATCGACACCATTTCATGTCGTCTGGACCCTCGTTTTGTGGTCCCTTTCTCAGCATAGGCCAACCGTTCGCTTCCTGACTCTCGTTATCTCATAATCCCCTCCCACTGTTGGCTCCCGCTTCCTTCGGTCAAATCGAAAAAATCAGCCTCGATCGTTTTCAACCCCCAAATCAACCCACCGAAAACCGTCCCCAAACTTCCAGCAAGAATTCTTGGCACGTGCCACATACGGACTGAGTCGATCGGTATGTACTTTTCATTGGCTGTCTGTTGTTAGGGGCTCCCACATTGGTTAGCGGCGATGGCTCTGCGTCGCAAGCATGCAATGCGAAAACATGTGTTGGAAGCCTTTAGCGTACTGACCAAGCCTCGTATTTCAACAGTCTGTCATCAATTTATCCCACCTTCTTGTTCCCGCATCCTTTGTGCGCGTCTTCTCCAGCGGGTTTCCATCAAACGTCTCTTTCGCGTGGAACCTTCCTACATATAAAGAGTACCCCGCGAACATCCAGATTTCGCGAAAAGAGCTAAACCCCTGGCGCCACAATTCCAACGCTCACGACTCTTTCGACGGATCGAGCCCAGTGGAGTTATCGGGGTTTGACGTCAGCGGGACCCAGTGTCTAAACGCCATCCGCTCTCCGCTGTCACTTTTTCGGGCCCCTAGCGCCTTCTCCACAGGGGTTCCCTTCTGTGGCTCCAGCAGCGTCGGTTCTGTGGGGCGATTCCCGATTTCCGGCCCCGTCGAGCACGTTCTTTTTGTGAGGTGAAGAAGAAGAAGGCTGGTCGATCCTCCTCGCTGCAAGTAATCATCGATCAGTTTTTTTTTCCCTATCGGTGTGCACCTCAGGGAAAAATAAAAAAACGGTCAACCTTGCCGTACGGCTGCCGCAGAAAAAGAGATTTGACCAAGATTTTGAGGACAACACCACGCAATCGTTTTGTTCAGTGCATCAATACTGAATATAGCTTATGAAGCACGAAGTACGGCGCTCTGCTGATTTACGTTTCGTCTTATCACTTGTTTTTGTTTTTACCGCCTACAACGCTACCAATCTATCTTCTGCTGTCAACTTGTCATACCGCTTGGGCCGTTTGCTCCGTGAACTGTCCGGTACTCCGATTTGTTTGGATAGCAACCACCCACGCAATTACACACTTCCTTGATTTCAACAAGAACCTGCGACAAAACTTTCGTGGGTCCATTGATCCTGCAAGTTACCCAAACAGCGAAAATCATATCCAAGGCAACCTGGACCGTCAAGGGCCCCCAGCACCTACCCCCGGTCTATCGGTCCACTCCGGCGCAGAAGTGCTCCATCATCATCACCAGAAGCTGCTGTTGCTGCCCCGTTATCCTGCCTCTCAGACCCGAAGAACTGAGCACAATTGCGGTAAAGTGCAATCGCGACGCTGCCAATAGCGGACCCATCGCAGAGATCACCCTGCGCTACTGCATTCATTTCAGTATCCTTCCCTCATCGGTACGTGCGACAAAGTAAATAAAGTTGTCGCGCCTCCCCCCGTCGACAAGATGGCGACCGCAACCAGCCATCCACCCCCTGCTCCTTCTTATCAGTACCCTCACCCTCAGACCTCGCCGCAGTACCAGAACTACCAGCAGTACCCGCAACAGCAACAGTATCCGCAGCAGTCCCACTATCAGCAGCAGCAACAACCACTACCGCCTCCACCCCAGCAGCAGCAGCAGCAGCATCCTCCCTCGACTACTCCGCAAAGACCATCGCAGCAGTCCAGGAAATCTAGGAGCTTCAGCTTCCGGTCCGACAAATCTCACGGCTCCTCGGGCAACACGCAGCAAAAGCTCGACTTGACTGAGACGTCCGCAGAAAAAGAAGCCAAAAGATTACACAGCAAAGCTGATCCAACCCTGGCCATGCAAGAAGCGGAACCTGGTACGTAGAAAATAGTTTCTTGGTGATGGCTGTTCCGTGCGCTAATGAGTTACGACAGCTGAGGTCGCCGCGCTGGTGAAGTCTTCTCTCGCTCCATTGCGGAACGTTCAGCACAAGGATGTCTACGGCAATCCAATTTGTAAGTTTTTCGAGACAATGCTTCAGCTTGGCACACAGCCTGACACAATCTCGCCCACAGCCGAACCTGATCGTTCCAACCCCACGCGGAGTCGCTGGGAGCGCCCATTAGACACGATCCGTAGCTTTGAGGCGGCAATCGATGGCGGTTACAGCAACAGGAGGTCCATAATCCGGCCAGGTATGTTTGAACATTTTTGCGTTTCGTTGGAACGCAATGCTGACAGGAGATCGTGTTACAGACCCCGACTCAAGCAATACTAGACGGCAAAGCTATTATGGCAGTAAGTTCAAGTTGATGTTTGATTCGATGGCAGCTGCTTACGTAGTGTGAAACAGATAACACAGGTGGTAGATTTTCCCATGACAGCTACTATGGCGGCCGTCCACAATCTATGATGTACGCCGACCGACTCGGAGGCAGTCAACAAGATCTCAGAAGCATGGGCGTGGGTCACCGGGATACCTACGATTCTCAGCCAGGGCATAACGGTCACGGTACTGCGCCGAACGGACGCCAAAGGTATCCGAGGATGCAGTCAGAGCCGCAGTACGGTTATAACAGGCAACAGCAAAGCGAGTACACGATCCCCAGCAATCATCGGTCATACGAGACTGTGACGACTGCTTCGGGAAGCGGCACTTCGAATGAGCCGTCCGGGTACCAGACAGACCCTACTAGTAGTGACAACAGTTCGATCGAGCGCGTTCAGTCCGGACCGAAACGCCAACCACAACCGGTAAATGATTACGGTATCGGCTTCAGCCAGAGCACACCCTATCAGCCGCCTTCCTTCATGCTTGGCGCCCAAAGTAGCAGTTCAAGTTCTGGCGACCTCCCGAACCACCAGGTCAGCGGCGCGCTCAATCACGGCGGCTCAAATCAGCCGCCCCAGCCACCGAAGAAAGAGCAACGAGGCTCGATCTTGAGGAAACCGATGGCACCCATGCCCACACCTGCACTTGTCTCGAATCAAGTCGAATCACGACCCTCGCCTCCCGAAAAGCGAAAGAGCTGGCTTTCGCGACGATTTAGCAAGACGCGTTAAGCGGATCTCGATCTCGATCTCGGGACATCAAATTTTCAGCCCGAACTTGCCCCTCCGTTTTTGGTGTTCTCAAGCAGTTGATAGCAGGACTTTGTCATTGGGCTTTTGTCGATCACGAAGGAACACCACATTGAGCGAGATCAAGCACTGTTGTGGGTAGCGTATGGGACGAGCTATTGGACGAGGGTGAACCAGCAGCCCTCACATATATGAGGTGCACGATGTGGATATTGGCGTGGGGGGAGGTTGATGTGAAACGGTGTCTGGCTGGTCGTGCACCACACGGGTTATGAATCGAATTATTCCGGGGGTATGAATGGATTTTTATGTGGCTCACGAAGAAAATACCGAGACGGAAATATTCTGGTATTACATGCTTGGAAGCTTGCTGTTTTCGTTTGTTTGTCTCAGTTAGACGCCGTATCGTGGCGCGCCTTTCTTTTGTCTTTTTTTATACTATTTCAATTGTCACTATTTTGGTCCAATATATATCAAGATCTGGTGTGAGCGAGTGAAGGGTGATGGAAAGGCATGGATGTGAGTTGAGGGAGCGTAATACCTAATCACAGAATGGATTTTATAGATTAGAAGTATAGGATATTAGGGGCGGCTTAGTCGACATGCTTACCAACCCGAGAATGATATCAAGATATTGCTAGTTCCATTCTGAAGATGCCTTATGGTCTCAATCGAGAGGGGTTGTTATATTGTGTTTATGTGGGGATCTGAGTGCCGCCTGTGGCAGATTCACCAGGATACAATGACATGGGAGAGACAAGAAGCGGCGAGAGTGAGAGAGCATGTCAATGATATATTTTTGTGATGATTGCTTTAACGATCCTTCTTGTTGTCTGTCTTGGGCTTCCCGGATCCCCCCTCTAGCTGGTCTGACTGGTCCTCTGCCATGGCCACGACGATGTACCCGATCAACACGGCGTTGGCCATGATTGCGGCTAAGGCGCCGGCGTAAGTTGAGTTGCCTGTTTGGTTTGGGTTAGTTCATTCCTTCCAAATGATTCGACAGGGTGAGGGGAAGGGGTATCGATAGCTCTGGAACGAGCAGGGTGAAAGGGGGGAAGTGAGAACAAAGGATAAAGATCATGAAGCGCAGTTGACCAACAAGAAGACTGGGGCGATAGAACAGTGCAGTGAAATGAAGAGATGGAACGATTGCGAAGAAAAGAAAGGAGATGAAATTCATAGCTTATTTACCTTTGAAAAGAGTGTCTACCGTGGCAAAGTATGAGCCGATGGGAACGACAATCATGGCCAGGGTGAAGGCTAAAAGTTTGAAGATCACAGAACTTGATTTTGCCAAGAAGTTAGCCCATGAGCCCCAATAAACAGTAATGAATGTTGATGAAGTTCGAGGAAGCATGGGGTTGAAGTTCTGTGGTGAAATGGATGTGAGGTGAAAAAGGGGGCGAAGGTCAACACATACGCAGGTACGGCAGGGGCTATGTTTGACTTTTCGTTGGCTGCCGGGCTGGAGCCGATACTGTCATCCTTTTCGAGAAGGGTCTTCTCCTGGGAGATGATTCTGCGGGTTGCCATGGCTGTGGTTTGTTGATGCCGATGCTGATGCCGATGCTGATGCCGATGCTGATGCCGATGCTGATGCTGATGGGTTTAGATGTGTGGTTGGATGAAGTGGTTGTTTGTGACCGACAGCTGTCTGAGAGTTAGGCTGGCAGTTTTGGTGGGTGGTTTGAGCTCGGATGAAAGCGACACCTCCTGAAAAGATGGATGTCTGTTTCTATCTCGCCTTGTGTAGAATAAGATGAATTGACAGGTAGTTTTTCCCTCTGATCAGACCTTGTTGGGTTTAACACGATGAAAGTCAAATAGAGTTGGTCAAGCTCACCTTGTTGATACACTACGATGTCCTTCGACGAAGAGGCAGGACAAGGTAGAGCTTCCTTTGCGGTCTCCTCCACGCCGGGGGGTTTAATTGAGTGGCTTTCCCCATCCAGCTTGCTCACGTGCTGACGTGAAAGCCATCAAAGTCGCGTCGACCCACCGAAATTCCGGAGCGACGCGCTGTGGGGCGTCGATAGGAGCCGTTTCTTGCATTGGTTTTGTTTTCAACGGTGTTTTTGGGTTTCTTTATCTCCCCATCTTCTCGTCTTTTCGCCCTCTCGACGCCAACACAACCATCTCGACGACCCCGCCGCCATTGAGCAACGCGCATAGTATCTTCTACGCATCTCTCGGCGCGCAATTGTTTTCTCTTCGAATACTGCTCGCTCTTTTCTTCTGTACCCTTTGATACCCTTGCGTTGCGGGTTGCTTTTTCCTTGGTGGCTCCTCGAGATTTCCCCGGAGAAGGTTTTGCGTTTTCACGAGCACCTCGACCACAGTACAACCTGTTCTCACCACGGTCGTCGCGATAGGATAACCTTTCAGGTGGCTTTCGGGCAACATTGACGATTGGTTTTCGGTAATCCTTGCGAATTGAAGTTTTGCCAAAATGGCCTTCTTCTCTTCACCGCCATCCGCCCCACGGGAACTCATCAATCTCGACACCGACGATGAGGACGAGACCGGCGTTGTTTCTCAGTCTCCATACTTCACACAACCCACACAGATCGTCGAGAAGCCCTCGGTACGACCGCAGCCTGCCCAAATTCCCTCCTCGCCTACTCAAACAACAGTGGAAGTCCCCGCTTCTTCTCCCTTTCGTCCGCAAGCGCTCCGGCAGCGACCTGTAGGCCGGCTAGCAAACTTGATGGCTCCTGCGGGAACCAGTTTCAAGCCGCCTGCCAGACAAGCCGTGCCTCTGTCCAAAGGTATCAAGCGGGGGGTGCCAATTGATATCTCTGATGACGAGGCGACCGCCTTTGGCCACGGCGATTCCTCAGACGACGATACCCAACCCTCCAGAGGCGATATCAAACCCACCTCGTTTCAGCGCAAAGATACGAGCATCACGGTTTCGACCACAGCCTCGAAGTCGCAATCCAAATCAGTATGTCGGGTGAACTATCTTCTTCCAAAATAGTCTTGTCAGAAAAAAAAATATAAAAAAAATTAAAAAAAAACTAACCCAAATCAGAATACACAACGGTCATCTGCAAGCCCAGTCACAAGCCCGCCGAGGCCCTGGAAAGCGCAAATGGATTGGGAGCAACTTTCATCTCCCATAGCCTCTTCACAGGAGAGTTTAGAGTCCATAAGAAAACCCTCACCTCCGAAACAGCCAGCACGTAGACGGCTCGTTCAAGGCCGCCGCATGCGCTCACCTAGTCCTGCTAGCTCACCAGCCAAATCAAGCAAACCACTCAAGCCACCAACACAATTAATCGACCTCGTCAGTAGCGATGACGACAAAGACGATGATCGTGACGACGACTACAAGGTGGAAAAGCGGCAACCCAGGAACCGTCATTCTTCGCCAGAGGAACTCGACGATGCAGTCGACCCTCTCGAAAACCGAGTCTTGCGCTATCTCAACGAATGCGACGAAGTGCAGCTTGTTGCGATCTCTGGTGTTAAAGAGGCTATTGCCAAGGTTATGATTTCGCACCAACCATTTGTGGACCTCGACCAGGCTCGACGAGTCACCCTACCGAAGAAGAAGACCGGCAAGAAGTCGGCCAGGATCTCGATAGGAGACGACATCGTTTCTGCTGTGAAGACGTATGCCGAATCTCTGGATGCTATTGACCACGTTATCCAAGTTTGCGAAGAGCAGGCCAGGGACATCAAAGAAAATACGATCAAATGGCCCCTTGACGAGAGAGGTCAATACAAGACCGATTCCAAGGTCGACGACGGAAAGCCTTTGACTCCGATCAGCGTGCAGGAACAGAAACTCTATGATCTGCCATACAAGGAGCCGAAACTCATGAAGGGCCACTGCGTCATGAAACCTTTCCAACTGTATGGCTTGAACTGGATGCGCCTACTGTTCAAATTCGGCTATGGTGGAATTTTAGCCGACGATATGGGTCTTGGAAAAACATGTCAGGTGATCTCACTTATGTGCTCTTTGGTCGAGTCTTGGGAGGAGAATGAGAATGAGCTTGACGAGCGACCGTGGCCAAACATCATCTTCGTTCCGCCTTCGACCCTAGCCAACTGGGCGGCCGAGTTCGAGAGATTCGCACCCGGAATCAACGTGATCACCTATCAAGGTCCCCAAGGCTCTCGTGACGAGATTGCGGAAGAAATTATGGAAGATCCGGAGTCTCACCACGTTGTGCTGACCAGTTATACACAGTTGTCCAGGCAGGAGGACATTCACAATCTTAAGCGCATCCAACCAGTCGTGGCCGTGTTTGATGAAGGACACAAGATGAAGAATCCCAAGACCAAGCTCTACAAGGATCTTCTTCGGATAAGATCCAAATGGCGCTTGATTCTGTCAGGAACGCCGGTGCAGAATAACCTCATGGAGATGATCGCCCTCTTGCGCTTCGTTGACCCCGATGTTTTCGATCAGCATTTTGAGACGCTGGAAGCCCTCTTCAGCCAAAAGTTCTCTCTTGAGAATGTGTCCAAGGGAGCCATATTGGCCAGCGAGCGTGTCCCACGCGCAAGGACTATTCTCGAGCCGTTCATCCTTCAACGACGGAAGGAGCAAGTACTCAAGGATATGCCGGCCAAGACAGCCAGAGTCGAGTTTTGCAAGATGGATGGTCCTCAGGCGGCTATCTACAAAGACTACGAGAGAAGGTTCCGGAAAGCAGAGCGAAACCCAGACGAAGTGGTCGTGAAAGGCCGCGATAATGACACCAACAACGTGTGGATCCAGCTTCGCAAATCAGCCATTCACCCGCAGCTCTTCAGGCGATACTTTAAGGACAAGGACGTCGAAAAGATGGCTGAAACTTTGATGAAGTATGTGGATCAGCAAGAGTTGAGACAGCCCAAGCTGGAACATTTGATCAACGAGCTCAAGGCATTGTCCGACTTTGAGCTTCATCTTTGGTGTCGCGATTACAAGTGCATCAGGCGGTTCGATCTCCCGGATGGCTCGTGGGGAGAATGCGCCAAGGTTCGGTCGCTGCTCAAGCTGATTCGGCAGTATCAAGCAAACGGCGATCGAGCCCTCGTCTTTACCAGGTTTGCCAAAGTGATTGAGATTCTCTCGGAGTGTCTCGCTTCGGAGGGTATAGAGCACTTATCCCTTCAGGGCAACACAGACGTCAGCGAGAGACAGAACCTCATCAATCAGTTCAACAACGACGAGAGCATCCCAGTCTTCCTTCTCACTACTGGCTCGGGTGGTACGGGTATTAACCTTACGGCCGCAAATAAGGTCATCATCTTTGACCAGTCAGACAACCCGCAGGACGACATTCAAGCAGAGAATCGTGCGCATCGTCTCGGACAAAAGCGGCCTGTTGAGATCATTCGGCTTATCAGCGAGGGCACTGTCGAGGAGCTTGTTTACAAGGCGTGCCAGAAGAAGCTGGAATTGGCGAACAAGGTCACGGGCTGGGCTAGCGTCGAGATGACGGCTGCTGACATGGAGGCGGCTGTCAGGAAGGAGATGCTTCAGAAGTCCGCTTCGACACCCCCAAATGCAGACTGAGGGGAAAACGATAGAATTTTTTTTCCGGTCCAAATTTTGCTTGGTTATCATCAGAGCAATTTGCTCGCATTGCGACATGGCATCGGTTACAGGAGCATACACGTGCAAGGTGTTGAGATCGGTGTCTTTCAGGGGGTGCATTTCGTCTTCATTAGAAAGATACCCAGTTCAGTTGCTGACGGAGTGGTCTGTGGTATAAAAAGTGTAATATGTGTGCCGAGAAAGAGCCCTTGAAGCTCTAGAAGAGAGCTGACGGTCGAGTGGTTTCGATGGTGAGATTTGGAGAATTGGAGATGGGGAGTCTTGTACATACATAGGATAAAACTGGATGGTGGTTAAGGCACAGCGAAGGCAGGCTAGACATAACATAATGGATCTTGCTTGAAACTAAGAGTCTTTGATGTATATTTGATGATGCTTTTTGCGAGGCTGAAAATCCGCTTCCTGATCACTCAGGCTGCTTCACGTCAGGTGCTTTTGAGGCTGCGACCCAGCAGCGGTAATTCTCGCCGAATGCCGAGGCGAGGGATGCGGATCACCCGCTCCGGTGCAAGCTCAACCCTGCTGTGCATCCCCTGCATAGGCCAAGCATTCCAGCATGCCGGCCAATGCCCGCTAAAGACCAGGGCTGCAGCAGGCCACACCCCCTTCCTTGTCCCGGTTCTTCCACTTTCACATGCTTTCAGAGTTATGGAGACTCGGATTGTGGGGAAAGCTTTTGGCTTTGCCTCTCCCTTCCTCCAAAAACACGACTGACTGCGCTCAAGCCACACGGCAATCCCACAAACGCGACTTCATATGATGGATGGCTAACTGATTATCACTCTTTCTACGTTTTTAAAAGCTTGAGCTTAATATCTGTGGTTATACGCTTACTATCCGCATGGTCCTAAGACTGTCGTCTGCACACACACACACACACACACCCAGGCCGTTGGGATTTCCTGGAAGTTAATTCCAACATTGAACGTTTGACGTGAACAACTGGGACGAAAAAGACACGAGACGAACGAGAGACGGCTTGGGGTAAACGGACTGAATTTTTGGATTTTTTTTTTGTTTTTTTGGACGAAGTTACGAACAATTAGACGACGAAAAAAGATAAGGGCAGGAAGGGATACAGATGGGACGAAGACCACTGCCCCTGGCCGTGGTCTTTTGGACGGTCTGGCGCATGCTGGTGGATGTCGTCTGGTTCTGGTATGATGTACGCATTTGTCTTTCCATCTTCCCCCCCTCTTTTTTTGAACTTTCATGGTACGTGAGTATTAACAGAGTGACGGAAAGAAACTCCTAGAATACTACCACCGCCGCTCCCCCGTGGAACTATGGCTGTCCATCCTCCACAATGCGACCGAGTTTGAAGAGTGGGAAGAAGCGGCCTTACACCTTGATTCGTTACTCGGGCTAGACCTATGGCGAAATAACCCGACTTCAGCGCACTACGACTATGCGCTGATCGACGAGCGGCTGGCCAGCATCGAAATGGCTAGAGAAAATGGCGATGTCCACGCCCTGGTGAATCTCTTAAGGTCAGGTTTGGTGAGGAATCTGGGAAATATTACCGCCCCAACGCTCTACAATCGCAGTTTTGCGGGGACCAAGTTCCTGATTGAGGAGTACATCACCCAAGTCGCCGAGGCGATCGAGGATATTGGGAGTTTGCCTACTTCCGCGGATGCGGTTGCTGCTGCGGCTCTTAGAGGGGGGACAACCAGGAGGTCAGTGGTTACCCCGGGGGGACACCAACATCATGTTAGTTTCGAGGATGGGGGTGCCAGTAGCAGCAGCGGGGGTAGTGGGAATGGGAGTAGTAGTAGTTGTAGTAGTAGTAGTGCCAGCGCTGTTGGTGGAGGGCAAGGCCAAGGGAAAACGAAACATGGAAGTATTAGCGGGTTGAGGAGCGTGAGTATTACGAGTCCGACCAGCTTTGGGGCAGATGGTGGGTTGATGGTGCCGACCATGTCCACGCAGGCGAAGCTGGATTTTATCCATGATACGAGGCAGGCGTTTGGAAGGACGGCGCTGGTGTTGCAGGGCGGGGCGATCTTTGGGTTGTGTCACTTGGGTGTGGTCAAGGCCTTGTTTCTGAGGGGGTTGCTGCCGCGGATTATTGTGGGAACGGCAACGGGGGCGTTGATTGCTGCGCTGGTGGCGGTCCACTCGGAGGAGGAGCTGCCGAGTGTCCTGAAGGGTGATGGGATCGATCTCTCGGCGTTTGCTAGTAAGGGGAAGGATCCGGTCAAGCATAATGAGGGGCTCAGGGAGTCGGTGTGGTCGCGGTGGGCAACGTTGGCACGGCGGGTCCAGCGGTTCAGGAAGGAGGGATATTTCTTGGATGTCAAGGTGCTGGAGGATTGCATACGGTCTAACGTGGGTGATTTGACGTTTGAGGAGGCTTACCACCGGAGCAAGAGGGTGTTGAATATCACCGTGGCCACAGCAGGGAAAGGAGGAGTACCGACTCTGCTCAACTACTTGACTGCTCCCAATGTCGTAAGTCCCCCACGCTTGATTCCTATGACAATAGATTGTACCGGTGTCCTGTACTAACTGCATGTTCTTTCGCAGTTGATATGGACAGCTGCCGTTGCATCCAATGCCTCAACACCAACCTTCTACGGACACAGGCAAACGAGGATCATGTGCAAAGACCCTCAGGGCAACATCGTCCCCTGGAGGCCGGCCGACACCATCGATTTCAACCACTGGACGGCCCACGCATCCTATGCAGATCACGAGTCTCCACTGCTACGAATCGCTGAGCTGTTCAACGTCAACCACTTCATCGTCAGTCAAGCACGGCCCTACCTCATCCCCTTCCTGCAAAGCGACATGCACGGGCCCTCGCTGGTGGAGACGCGCAACAAGACCATGTCGGGGACAGCCTTTTTGATGCGCATGGTGGGTCTCGAGATCCGTCACCGCCTGCGCCAGCTCGACACACTACAACTGCTCCCACCAGGGATCCGGCGGTTTCTTGTGGATGAACGGATACCAGGCGCCAGCATGACGCTCGTGCCCGAGGTGACGGCGGGGGATTTCGTGCGGCTGATGGAGACGCCCACCCAGGAGACACTCGAGTACTGGATCATGAGGGGGGAGCGCAGCGTGTGGCCTGCCGTGGCAGCCCTCAAGATACGCTGCGCAGTCGAAGAACAACTGGACCGTGCCTACCAGGTGGCGAGACGGCTTAAAGCAGGCGGTCTGCGCAGGAAGAACAGCCATATGACCCCTTCCATAACGGCGAGTGCCGGTAACCACCACCTCGCGCCGCCGGAGTGGGGGAATAACCAGGAGGGCGAGAAGGAAAGGAAAGAGAGGTACCGAGCTCACAGCACTGGCGCGCGGTCCTTGCCTGCTAGTTGATGAGGGCAGAGCCTCGTCTTACTTGTTTTTTTCTCTCTGCATCACTTGGAAAGTTGCCGCCCGGTGGGTGGTCGGTTCGGGTCGGGGAGTCGGGGTGTGTTCTCTTTCGGCCTTTTGGGTATACATCAAAGCAATCAGCATCATAGGTATTGGGAATGGTAAGGCACTAGGGCAAGCAAGACCCATGTACATAGGTATGTAAAATTAATTATTGGAAAAAGTTTGGCGCTGCCGCGAGGCCGCGCATATGCACCGAATCCTTCTGGAAGCTTTCCGTTTCTGGATATCCAATAGACTTTTTCTAATTCGGAAGATTTTCTTCTAGAAGGGTGGTCTGACCGCCGTCACACTCGTTTGTTAAGTGTGTATGTGCAACACAAGAAATGGGCTTGTCTAGCTGAAAATTTGAGTGGGGGGTGCATGCAGGAGGGAAAGCATGTGGAAATGTGGAAATGTGAAAAGTGAGGTGTGATGAGCAGAGTGCAACGATGAATGAGCTTCGGGGGGGGGGGGGGGGGGGGTTTGACGGCAACAGTAACGGGGGTCCTGGGGGGGGGCGGGGCCCCCAGTTGAGGGGGGTGGGCGGGGGGGGGGGGGGTGGGGGCGGC
>MU864435.1:0-72936 GCA_033296905.1 Podospora australis | reverse complement strand
CGCCCCCCCCCCCCCCCCCCCCCCCCCCCCCGCGCCCCCGCCCCGCGGCCCCCCGGGAACGAGTCTCGGGGGTGATGAGGGCGGGAGGGGACAATAGTTGAGGTGGGTAGGCTGGGCGAGGGTGGGATGGAGATGAGATCGTCTAGTTTGTTGGATGTACCGGTACACTGTCACCAAGCATTGAACCTGGTAGGGCTCAAGCTTAGCATGCAGACGAGGTGTTACGGCAGAAATGTAGGGGTGTGGGTGTGTGTGGGAAGCAGAGGGACAAGAGACAAGAGGGGATGCATTTCAGACCCGAAAGGGAAACACATGGTACTACTGTACGTCAACAGTCGAAACAGCTAGGTATGTACAACAAACAAGATCGCCCACCATCTTTGTGTGGGTTTGTACACCCCAATACCTTACTCGAGCTCAGGATGCTTATATGTATGCGGGTGTGGAAGAAGAGGGGATGCGGTTCAGACCAAATACGGACGTAGATGTTTGGCAGCCTTGCTGTAGGGTTCATCCGAAAAAGTTCGATCTACAGGAGGCCTGATGCCGCAGACACCTTGATGTCTTGCAGGGACCGCCGTGGGTGTGCGTGAGTCTGCTTCTGACTTCGTTCCGCTCCCCCTGCTAGGTTTTCGGAAACCCTTGCTGCTTGTGGTGTGGGGGACTTGTCTGCTTGTTTGTGCCCGCGAGAAGAGACCGTTTCGGAACCACCTACTTCGTAGCGGCTGGCCAGATTCTGGAAGCCGTGCGCGACCTTGTGAACTTTTTGCTAGGATTACTAGCGAGCAATTTTTCACAGAATTGATCGACAGAGGTGTACAAGGGTATATGATACTAAGGTATCTACAGGTTCCTCTGGGCAAAACAGTGGGCTTGTAATAGATCATAGCTATACAGTTTTGTACGTCTGGTGAACCTATAACCGCAGTCATAGGGATGGTTTTAGAGTACCAAAGTAGCGATTTCGTACGAGCAAGAATACAAATACTGTTGAAAACCCCATAAGAGATGGTTAGTCGGATGACGTGTCACGGTGCGTACCTACTATCTAGAGAAGCATGCCTGTATACGGTCCCCTGTTACAGCGGCATGCCCACAGGCGCATCATAACCGTCCAATATTTCTGTTGGTAGTATAACGCCAGGATTATTAGTATAATCTAGCAATCTGACTGGCGAGATGGGGCCATGATTTGTTGAGTCCAGGAAATATGCCGAGTAAAACAAAGTTGGAAATCAAATCCCAGCTAAGAGCCAGTGTACGTTACATACATACCCCACTTTTATGTCTTCCCAGGGGTGTAACGGCCGTGTCACGCCGCTGTTGCCGGCTCGTGGTTAAAAAAAAAAAAAAAAAAAAAAAAAAAACCCTGGAGATGGAGAACACGGGCGTGCAAGGGTGACGTTGGTCGACTTCGGCGAAAATTAAGTACCTGATGTTGCGACGATAGACTCACCAATCCCAGGGGCGGGTGGCGGGAAAGACTGTTAGATTCACAGCCGATGAGAGACTAGAACAAGTGAAAGAAAGCTGCCGTGCCGAGCCCCATCCAGCTGAAGTTGGACTGAAGAGAAACATGACAAGCAACGGTTCCCGTCTCTCCAGAACGGTTTCCCAGAACCTGGTAAGTAAGGTAGGACTTTTGGGCCAGAGTCCTGTAGGACGGAAAGGGCCTGCATTCGTACCCTCTGTCCCCTCTGTCCCACCTGGATGGCCTGAGCAGCCGATTTGGGTACCCTGGGCGTATTGCAGTACTCGCCTCAAGCTAGGGTACACGGTTGTGTATCAATGCGAAGGCCTACATGGAGCACATCACAAAAGACTGATGTGGGTGTGGACGGGATGTGAGCATGTCAGGTTGGATGTGACAGGGTCCGGGATGGATGGGATGGGTGGATGGACAAGAGCTTCTAGAAGGGGGTTTGGAAGGAAATGATGCGCGCAAGCTCAGGGAAGGAGAACTTAGCGTCCGTACTAAGCTGGATCCCCAACGATGATGACAGGTTAGACAAGGCACAGGGAACAGCGGTAGTATCGCCATCCCTGTAGCTACACCCCCCCCCCCCCCACTCACTCACAACATCTCCTCCATCTTTCCGACTCCCAACAAGAAATTCATGATTGAAGGCCAACCCGGAAGCACACGCTGCCGGTTAACCAGCTCCGGGAACCTTGTTGTAAACAGAATGCTGTGGAGAATTGGATGCCGGATGAAGTAGAATTCTCCTGTGAGATGTTAGCGGATGCGGGATGCCGGCAGGAATGGCACAAATGGGCACCTAAGGAAAGCTCCGAGTTTCGTCTTGGATTGCCACTGGTGCCGTGATGGAGATGAAAGGGCTCGCTCTGATCGGTCTTCTCTTGATTCGATTGATTCACGACAACCGTATGGTTCCTCGGGTTCATACCGCTTTGTTTCAACCAATTTGAATGGAGACGCCCTTGCCCAATCCACTTCCCATACCCGATACACTGTGCATCTCAGGTGCGTGATGGGAGTTGCGAAAAGGTACGACACTAGGGCAACTGTTTCCCCCTACCTCTCCTTCTTGGGGTATAGCGCATCTGAGTCCCGTTCTAAACGTAGACGCTCGAGGTAGGGCCAGCGGGGAGCATAAAACAACAGCCCGTGGCGACGAGAGAAACCACTGTGAAAGGTTTGTGCACGCATACAAGGGGCCGCTTCGTGGATGTCGTCGTGGGATGACTCAAAAATGAGCTGAGAAGCAGTGGTGTCCACTGTGCGTCTTCTTACCGTGTCTCATGCAGTACCAGACCGATAGAGATTGGCGGCAGATGAAAGTGCATTCACCGCTTGTGTTGCTTCTCCCCAGCTTCCTCCCGTAGTTTGAGCGGTAAGCCATCCGGCCAGCAGCGGCTGATCATGACGATTAGGTCCTGCACCGTGCTGTTCGAAGGCGCGCATATGTCCGCTTGTTTCTGTTGGTCCCTTACCCATTTTGCTTTATCCCCCAGGTTCGGGATATCTACATTTGCTACCTGGTAGCTTTGGCCGAGACTAGATGTCGGTCACGAGCAATTCGTGACCGCGAAATTGGGCCAGTATCGCTAGGTACTAATAAACCAATGCCCAATATCGCTCGCCTCACTTCTTGTCGTCATGGTTCATGCCTCCCACCTTATTTCCCGAATAGGTGTTCTGTGACTGGGTCTAAACGAGGAGACCGAGGGTCGTTTGCTTGTTGAATCACTTGTCAGGTTCCACAAGGTTGGGGTAACATCAAGATCCAAGGCTAGGGGGAAAGGGTGTCTTGAAGGGCACGGTTCCAAAGTGGCAACCACACCACAGCCTTCCCAAGAAAAACACAACCCTATTTTCCGATGTGCTTGTAGTAGAGATCCCGTATGCCGTACTGTACATTACTTCCAATAGATACTCCCAGCGTCGGTATCTGACAAACACGAAGGCACTCCTTACGCCGTTTGAAAAGAGGAGACAGCACCGGCGTCCCTTCAACAAAACTTTAGAGTGGAAGGGCAGCGGCCACGAGTCTCCAGCCGACGCCGGAAAGAAAAGAGTGTCTGGGCGGGGCTCTCTCCTGGGCGGAATGCTCAACCAGCACGCAAAATACAGGAAAAAATAGCATCAGGGTCCACGTCTCTTTCCCCTCGCCGTTGCATTGGCCCGCCATCAAGAACATATTCTGGCCTTCCGCCGTGTGAACTGACGGAAACCCGAACTGATAGGAACATAGCCTTCCACACAAGTAGTGAGGCGGTCGGGTTGTTTCGTTCGCGTTGTTCTGTTGACGGTTGAGAGCAAAGATGCATCAATCGTTTCCTGGTCGGTCCTCGGTGAGCATTGATCAAGCAGCTCGGGCCTGTCTTCCGTCATCCCGGGAGTGCCTCAACTGGTCAAGTGAGCGCGGCAACGATATCACGACCACGCACGTGTCGCTACGTTATTATGTTCTGTATGGTGCCGCAATTAAATTCCCACACCGCTGGGAGCTTTTGAGGGCACTCCCGTTTTTGGCACACCCCTTCTCCCGCTTCCCCACGCTATTGACCGGCTGTGCTCCGCGACCCCCTATTGCTCGTCGCTGGTATCTCGATGGTGCTCCCTAGTACTCGAGTCTATGGAGGGCGGAGTGATTGCAAAACTGAGCAGCACCACAGCCCCAAGCGAGCTCAGCGACCCAAGAGTCGCTGCCGCCCTGTTGCATAGTGGCGTGCTGGCACGAGTCTCGGCTCCCTTCCCCCACATTGCAATACGGATCATGTATCCATCACTTGCGACGTTGAGAAATCGGCACTGTTGTTTTCTTATTCCTCTTCAGGGTGATGATTTGTGCAGCTTCGAGTACCGGGCTAGGGCCGCTGGTGATGGTGTGGAGGAGGGGTGGGAGACGGCTTTTTTCCCCGCACCACCCCCCCAAGCGAATTGCAAAGCTTCCAGGTTGGGTTGGACTTTTTGTAAGTGCTTGAGTGAAATACTTAATCCACACAAGTCCCTCCAAGCAGCTTCCCGACCGGCGGCTCGACAAGCCCCATATGTTCAAGAGGTCCAAGCCCGCCTTTTCTTCCGACAACAATCTCCCCCTTGTCCCTTGGATTTGACATCTCACCCCCGGCTCCTCGTCACCGTTCGTCGCAGCAACATTCGGTCCACCTCCTCACTTCAACCACCAGGCCTTCGGATACAAAACCCGACTCTCCCCTTCCCTCATCCCCTGACTTTTTGTGTTCCGTCCCTCCTGGACCTTGTTCTTCGCAACTGTGAGCAACCCTTAGAATTTCTCATAGCCTCCCCGTTCCACCAACATCATGCTGAGAAGCTACTATTCTAGACGACACGTTCCGTCGACACCAGCTTCCTCCCCCATCTCAACAATAGCCGTCGCCGCAATGACCCAAGACAACCAGTCGGTACCCAGTGAAGAGTGGTACGTCGTCGAACAAGTCGAAGACAGCGCCTACAGCCGATCAAGATCGCCGCAGCTGAATATCAACAACATGTCTTCGGCACAGGTTGCGGATGCCTCTTCCGAGCACAACATCGTCGAACCGTCCATCTCTGACCCCTCCGGTTACGATGTTGCTCACCATCCCGGCGTCGTCACCCAGCAGCCCGTTTCCAACGGCTACACCACCGACACCGGCGGCACCGATGACACCCAGATCAAGCTTGACACTTTGGCTGCGTACAATCAGGGCTCGACCGGTGTGTTGGCCACACCTGCCGAGTATCTTCGCCAGGTCTCCAATACTTCTCTCACCCCTTCCAATATCGAGACACTTCAGTACCAGCTCTACCTAGGCAACATGTCAACCTGGGTTGACAATGCTGGTATTGGCCGTCGACTCAATCGATACATTGCTCCCGGGCGTGGTTCGATGAGCGTTAGCAGCGCTAGGTCGGCACTGAGCACGACTAGCAGCGCTGGCCAGGGATGGTCCTTCGTCTTTCATCCGTACCCCATGGAGGACGACCTCGCATTTGCTGGCGACTGGTCTGGTGAACAGCTTGACCAAATTCGTCGTGCTTCAGGATCACAGAATCCTAGGGGGCAGTAGTCAGCGCTGGTTCAGCTGGTCCGTCCTAGAGAGACACCCCATGGTAGAGATGGCTGGGTCCCCGTTTCTGTTTGCTTTTCCTATTTTACCCCCTCTGCGTTCGTGGTGGATTCGCCAAGCAGATCGTCTATTTCCCGTTTCTTGTCTTATTTCGTTGTCGTATACCCTATACCCTCACGGCGGTTTGACTATCCAAAAGCTCGTCTGGCATGGCGTAACTGTACTTTTCTTTGCTTTCATGTATGGGTGGATCATGCCTTGGCGTCACCATCTTTGTTGGAATGTTGATGAAGAGGGAAAAGGTCGTAAAAGCTGTGAGGGCGGTGAGGAGATGAGTCAAAAGCCTTTTTGTAGTCGGCAATTTGGTATTTTTATTTTTTGGATAATGCCTGGAATGTCAGGGGGACCCAATCCGGCCATCCCATCTCTACTACCTTGTTCTTGTTCTCCCCGTCCCGGCCCACGGTCGATCTATGTATGCATGGCGTTAATAACCTTTTCCCCAATATCTCCACCGTTGTACCTGGAAATCGGGTGCGGGGTTCACTGTACCACATCAACAGTCGAGACAAGACGTTGCACGAGGTTGCATTCGCAAATGGAGAGACCTCCATTCTGTCTCCATCGACTAGAACGTTTAGAGACGCCAAAGTTCATGTTCCGTACTTGGTTCTCGCCATCATCGGCTTCGAGCTCCATGTCGACCGAACAATGTAGTGGTATCAATGGCGACAACTCATTTAGCCTGATTGGCATCCACGAGATTCTCTTAATTCCGCTTTACCGGACACCCGGTTGGCCTGGTCGTTGCCGTCCCGCAAGCGTGGCCACTGTTGCAATCAATGTGTTCCTGCATCCTGATTGCTCGACCGGCGGCCCGCGGGGTCCAAATTCTTGAATTGCAACCTGGAGAAGTGACCGGCCCGGTCTTCGAAGGTCTAATTCATGACACCGTAGTAGGTATATAGAGCCTGATGATCCCAAGCCATGTATCCAAGCCGTTGTGAGGACCACCGTGGCGGTGAGAAGACAGACGAGGGCTTTTCGTGATCTTCTCTTCGACAGCGTACCGCATTTGTGCCTTTGATCGCCAAGCAGTCCTCAACAATGCTTCACTTCCGAGGCATCTTCTTCGGCCTCGTGCTGAGCGCTAGTTCTATTGGGCTGGCAAACTGCAGCGGATCTGGGGACCGATGGCTCGATATATGGGCTTCTATGCCGCAGGAAGTCGAACCAAATAACTTGCCCCCGGCACCATTTGTCAGTAGCCAGCCTCCCATCCATCCCTGCCTCTGGTTGCTCCTTTGTTTCAAGACTTGCGGTAACTAACAGGCGCAAGTAGACCGGAGAGAACGGCGTTTTCCAGAACACGACGATCCGCCAGACGGTATACCTGACGCAAGATGCTTCGACCATCCGTCTAGAGTTCAGCAACGCCTTTGGCGGTTCCGACCTCCCCATCACCGCAGTTACCGTGGCCCTGCCCGTTAACGGCACCGCCGGCTCCAGTGCCATCCGCACCGAGACCCTGAAGCAGGTCACCTTCTCGGGCCAGAAGTCGTATATCGTCCCCAACGGCGCTCTCGTCATCTCGGATCCCATCAAGCTCTCTGTCAAGGCACAGTCCAGCATTACTGTGACAACATACCTTGCCGAAGGCCAGGCCGGCAAGCGGATTACGGGACATCCCGGCAGTCGAACTTCGAGCTGGATGAAGTCGGGCAATGTCGTCTCGGCCGCTGACCTCTCCGGCGCGGAGCGTATTGACAAGTGGTAAGAGTTTTTCCCTCTGCTTCCCTCTGCCATCTCTCTTTGAGCGGACCCAGCTGACCATATCAGGTTCCTCCTCTCCACCGTCTCCGCCTACCTCCCCAAGAAGAAATCCGCCCTAGCCATCGTAGGCGACAGCATAACCGACGGCCGCGGCTCCACCACCAACGGCAATGACCGCTGGCCCAACCAGCTCCTCGCCCGTCTCCAAGCCTCCCGTTTCACGCAGGACATCGCCATCCTGAACCAAGCCGCCGGCGGCAACCGCGTGCTAGCCGATGGTCTCGGTCCCAATGCCCACGGCCGTATCGGGCGCGACGTCATCGCCCACCAAGGCGTAAAATACGCCTTTCTCTACGAAGGCGTCAACGACCTCGGCACCGCTGAAGACTCCACCGCCGCCCAAACCGCCGTTGCCAACCGCCTGATCGCTGCCTATGACCAGATCATCACCCGTCTGCACGGCTTTGGAATCCCGGTGTTTGGAGCAACCATTACCCCCTTCAATGGTCCCGGGCAGTCGTATAGTGGTGCAGCTAGAGAAGTTGCTCGCCAGAAGGTGAATGCGTGGATCCGGACCAGTGGGCGGTTCGATGCTGTCGTTGATTTCGACAAAGCCGTCAGAGATCCCAAGAATGCGACGCAGCTGCGGCCAGAGTATGATACGGGTGATTATTTGCACTTGAACCCCAAGGGTTACAAGGCTATGGCGGACGAGGTGGATTTGAAGCTTTTCTCGAGGTTCGAGGATGGGGTACGGGGGATGGTGTAATTGTGATCGTCATCGCCATCGTGTCTTATAAGGTTCGTTTGGATAGGCTTTCCGGCGGTTAGAACCAAAACTAATGACAATATGGTCTACCTAGTCGGACGTTCCTGAGGCGACTAAGTTTCTGTGCGGAGGTAGTCCTAGCTAGCTAGGGCTTTTAGACTTTGGGCGTGCAGTGGCGGTGGGTGCTGGGTAAGGTAAGCTGGGCGAGTAGGAGATGGCGGTGAAGCCGAGCCAGGGAGGGATGGAAGGAGTGAAGAATTCCGAAGTCCGCACGGATGAATGTGTAATCAATATTAAGAGAGAAAAAGATGTTAAGATGCGGCGAAGTACTTACAGCAAAAGTGAAGTTCTTCTAAGACCAGTGAGGGTATCGCTTGCTTTAGACTTGGAGCCCAACGCTATGCAAAGAAACAGCACATTTTGAAAAGAGGAGAGACCACGCACCCAACCACAGAGGGGGGGGGGGAATATTTCAAAAGTGTATATATTATGCTGCCCAATGACAAAATAGCCAGAAAACATCAATGGTATTTGGATGAGAGAAAGAAAAAGAAAAACACACGACCCTTTTAGATGCCCAGACACGCGAAACTCCCGCACTTTACGTACAACAACATATGATTTGTCTCCTGACCACATTTCTTACCAGTAGCCAATCCAAACAACTCTTTTACATCCACAAACGAGCAGTTCCGTCCGCTCCCGCGCTGACCAGCCAGGGCTCCCTGGGGTGCCAGTCGATGTCCACCACGCCGACCTGGTTGACCACCTTGTGTCCCTTGAGCTGTTTTACGGGCACAATGGTGGGGTTCTCGAGCTGGTCGTTGGGCACCTTGCCGTGGAAGATCTGCAGGGAACCGTCGTCGCTGGCGTCGGCGAACAGCGGGAACCCGCCGCGGTGGAACCGTACCGCGCGGATGGCCTTGGGGTGGAAGCGCATCGTCTTGTAGGGCCTGTTGGACAGGTCGAGATCGTGCCAGAGGAGACGTCTGTCGTAGCTGCCCACGATCAAGTTGTCGCCTCCTGGGTGAATGTCGATTGAGGAGATCCTGGATTAAGGTTAGCAAATCATGATAACAGGGGATAAGGGCAACTGTGAAACATACCATTTTGCGCCTGGCTGGACAACCTTGACCAGCTCCAGCTTCTGAAGGTCGTAGCAACGGATTGTGCGCATCGTTGCTACGAAGAAAATGGGCTTCGAAGGATGGAAAGCAGCCGTTTGAGCAATACCGTGGAGTTTCCGGAAGGGGATTTGTGTGAGGTGCTTGGAGAGTGTGTGGATGGCGACAGAGCTGCGCTGACCCTCAGGGGACGTTGTCGCGAGATGGTCGCCCTTTCTGTGCCAGTTGATAACCTTGACTGTTGACCTGACGGTGATCTTGACCAGCACACCCTCATCCTCGAGTCTTGTGCCCGGCCTAGACCATTTTCCAGCGGGCTCCTTGCCCGGAGCGACAGCTGGTGTATTACCATTTGCGGCATAGCCAAAGCCGGCCGCGAGGACTTCACGACTGGCCTTTTCCAGTGTTGGGGTAACGCTGGAATGAGTGGGAACCATGAGGAAGATATCTTCACCCGCGGACGCAGCCAGAATGAAGGCGTCCTTGGTTGGCCTCCACCGTACTGTGTATACTGGGTCCTCGCTGCTCAACTTTACAGACCAGACTTGACGACCAGTTAACAGCTCCCATACGCGAACAGTACCGTCGCTGCCACCAGTCGCTAACGCGACACCAGTCTATTCCCAGGTTAGCCGTGTTCAACATCTGCGCTCCTTTCTCTGGTTCAGAGTCACTTACTGGGTCAATCGCAACGCTTCTTACTGTCCCTTCGTGACCACGGAAGATCGTCTGGACCACCGTGGGGAAGGGCTTCAGCTCAGCAGGAGAAGGCAACTTGGGTAAAAGAGAGTTGGGGTCGATGTTGAGCCTGTTCTTCCGCACACGAGGAGCCAGATACAGGTCCATACACCGCTCGAACCGCTCCTTGACCAAGGTGCCCCATGCGGGAACCTTGCGCAAAGAGTTGAACTTTTGCGGAAGGAAGTCCTTTTCGCGCTCCTCTGGGTCGGTCTTTTCCCACTGCTCACGCTCCTCCTTGGATGGCAAGTATTCCTCAGGAGGGTTGTAACTCATTTCGTAGCCAGGGGGAGGAAGCTTAGGAGCCGGAATGTGCATGGGATTAGGTGCCGAAGGCTCCTCATCTTGCCACAAATCGAAATGAACTTCCTCCTTCTCCTCCTCCTCCCTCTGGCGCTCCTCAGGGGGCTTGTATGGAAGAATTCTGCCTTCTCGGATGGCGCGCACCAACTTCATTACTTGTTTCGCCTCATTCTTGGAGGGCAAGAAGCGTCGCTTGGGCTCTGGGGCGGCACTGAGGGCTGTTGGGGGTCAGAAACTGCCTGATGATACATCCAGAACAATAAGGACTCACGCATTGTCTCCTGCTTGGAAGTAAACCATTCCACAGTATCGGGGTGGGGATCATGGAGTCCATCAGGGACCAGACCCATCTGCACACGGCGAACAAGTTCCAACTCCTCATCTCTGTACTTGGGTCAGCCCTCTTGTACACAGTCTCGATGGCTAAGGGGAAGGCGTACGTCAGATTCAGGGGGTTGCCAGTGTTGATATCGGTGAGACCCGTCCAGCCCTTGGGGACTTCAATGCTGTCAAGGAGACTCTGCAGCGCGTCACCGCTTGCAGGGCGCATGATCTTCTTGCCATTGATGTCGTATCCGATATGCGGGTAGCTATCATAGAAGGTGAGAGGAATGTCTCCTATCGTGTTGGCAGGTCCCTGTGCATCTGAGTCGTCGGAATCGTATACGGGGTCTATTTCTCTGTTTACACGAGTCGCATTAGCACCCCGTTCCCAAATACAACCAATGCGCCTCTGGATGCGCAAGTCTTTTCGGATGATCAGTGCACGCACTCATAAACGTAACGTTCGCCGCCATTGGCATCTTTTTCGATTCGATAATTCCTCCCCTCGGTGTCCTCGTCCTTTGGCTTGGGGTCGACAAATGGTTCGGTAATCTCGAGCTCTTCGGCGTCCCTGCGAAGCTTGTCCATATCCGTCTCGCCGTCAATGTCAGATGGAATGTCGTCGCTTAGGATATCATCGTCATCGCCGTCGGCCTCATCATCGCTGCCCTCGCTCCCTTCACTTTCACTCTCGTCCTCCTCGATCTGGTCGGAAGGGATGTAGTCTTCCTCGTCTTCGCTTGCCGACAAAACGCCATCGAAGAGTCCATTGCCGAGCTCATCGTCGGACTCGGAGTCGGATTCCAAGTCCCTGGACTTGCGCTTCTTTTCGACCAATTTTGCCTTCATTTTCGCTGGTTTTGGTTGCCAAATATTTGGTTCCTGCAGCACTCCAGCGGACCCGAAATTTCCACTGCCTTCTTGCGACTGGCAGTATCCGACACTTTTTTTTTCTGCCAATCTTTTGGAGTTTGGCGGGGAAGCTAGTGCTCACCGCCCTTATGCCTAGCGGAGCTAGTTCGGACGCTAAGCTTTTTGGGGTAGAAACTGAAGTTCGTCCAATTCGAACCCCCACCATCAACTTCGATTCAAGCTCGACAGCGACCAGAAACGTGAGCTCTGTCGACCACCGCATGTTGGGACTGGCCTTCATTGTGAAAAAATAGAATCGTGGAAGTCCAGGCTGCAGTGCATATGTTGCAACAGGAACACTGACATCTACGAAGTTTCACTTTCACGACGGGATATGCTGTGCAGTACACTGAATCTCGGAAAGTTGCCAATTGGCAACCATATCAACGTGCACCTTGATAGCCAGACCCTTTCATGCACGAGTCCAGGGCTTACAAATATACTTGCTCAAGTTCATCAAGACCACCCTCATTGCCAACCATCATGGCCTTCTTTGATCTTAGTACGACGTGAAGAAACTCGTCACGTTGGTCTTTGAGTCCTCGATAATCAGAAGTCGGCACTCTTCAACATTTACACGCAGGCCAATGAGACCCTCCAAGCGGTTGGCGTAGGATCCAAACTCCCTTCACTTGGTGCTGACAGTTGGTAGCTGTGCTCTTTGTTCTGGCGGAACTGCGCACGTTATGACTGCCTATGGGTAACGATTGGCCGCGAGTCTACGCGGACAGGTGCTGATAAAGTGGTTTCCATGCCTGATTTATATGTCTTTCATGCCACTTCGATTCGACAAACAGCATTCAATCCACTTACACCCACCTTTCGCAACTCGGCCTACAACAAGTCCGAGCAGCTCAAAGCATCTCGCGAGTTTCACTATACTATCGCACTTCGATCGAAAACAGCCTTTTCTGCTTGTACGACCTGAGAACCAAGCGAACAACTGTCTTCCCACCGTGGTCGCTCTTCTACGGAATGTGAAAAACAGGTTGGAAACCCTAGAAGATCCCAAATCCTTAGAATCGCATTTACCTAGACGGCTTCACCTGCGATCGTCCGCCTCTGCATTTGATACAGACCTATTGGACGACCTGTCACCATGGAGGAAAGCAAGATCAAGAAGACGGGAGAGCAGCCCAAACGTCGGGCTTGCGACGAATGCCGTATGTCGCCTCGCGGTCGTGGTCGTCACCCTGTCGCACGCCTTTCGAGATAAAGCTTTTATGGTCTTGTTATCTGACCTACTTACAGGAGGCCGAAAGCTTGCTTGTTCCAAGAATGTCAACGGATGCACTCGATGCAGTCGCGAAGGAATCAAATGCGTGTACTCGGTCCAGAAACCCATGGGGCGGCCGAGGAAACGTCAAAATCCTGGCGGCGCCGTCACAGTAGAAATCGCGGTGCCAAAGCCAGACGATTCCAACATTCCGACAAGCCAGAAAGCATTGCCCACTGGTTTTGCGACAGTCGAGATCCCCGAGTTCGACCCAACCATGACCATGGACCTGGACCTCTCTTTTCTCGATGTGGATAACGACTTCAACTTCTTCGACCTGATGAACCCAGCTACCGATTTTGACTCGTGTGCGCTCCCAGCGTCCAACGAGCCACTCTCACCTTCTGCTTTTCTACCGCCAACAACAGCGCTCCCTACGCCCCCATCCGACTCAGCGTCACCACCGAGCGGTTTCTGGCCCATGGGCGACCACCTCGGCCACATCGACTTCAACAGCGAGATCTGCGCCCAAGAGCAACCCGCAAAGGAACTTACCAACGAAGAAATCGCCTGCATCCTAACCGGCCCCGAGACTTACCTCGAGAGCACCCTCCCCGGCCTCTCCCCGCCATCCTCCTCGTCCAACTCCTCCAACGGCGACACCTCATCACCCTCCCTCGATAACAATCCTCCGCAAGAAACCTGCAGCTGCCTCGCATCCCTCTACCTAGCTCTCGAATCCGTCAAAACCCTCCCGCAACCCGTAGCCCGCGCACTGCGCATAACCCGCGCCGCCTCCCGCGCAGCCCACGATGCCGTTCTTTGCAGGGTATGCAGCGACATCCCCCTCTCCACCAACCCCGCCGACCTGCCCCCCAAAACCCCCATGGCCTCGATCCAAAACATGATGATGCTCGGCGCCCTCCTCCCCTCTCTGTCGAATGCCTACATGCGCATCCTCCAAATGATCGACGCAGAAGCCGCCGAAGCCGACCGCCTCCGGAAGAAAATCAAATTCACCTTGACCGAATACGGCGGTTTATGGGGCGTCCTCGCCGAGCAAGAACCATTCAAATGCGGCGCGGCCGAACGAATCGAGGGCACAGAGATGGAACCTTCCCTCTGGAGACTAACCATCCGCGCTTTACTCAAAGTCGATGTTTACGGTGTAGATACGCAGGTTCTGTGCCCGGACGCAAGACACTTGGCGCTAAAAGACATTATTGGGATGTTGGAGGAGCGCTCGCGGAACCGCCATCAGATGCTCGACGAGATGGTAGAGGCTGGGATAATCGAACGGCCAAAGTGCGGGGATTACATCCCGCTGACGTCGCCGGAGAAGCCCACTTGCTTGAGGATTATTGATATGGCCAAGAAGTCGATGGATGAGCTTGTGATTCCCTGAGTGACTCGTGGGTATTTGCGAGGGCGAAATTGACGTTGGTGGATCTGAGTGTATAAAAACAGTTACGAAGGTCCAGCTGCCCCATGGAAATTTGGGGAGATTATTTTTTTGGATATGAAGTACAACCTCTCTGCTCACAGGAAAAAGCACCAAATAGGGGTCACCACCGTGAGCTCCTAGTGTGGTAGGTGTCCCGCAGTTGCGAAAGGCGCCCATGGTGGCAGCTAACACCCATCCGATACCGAGTCGCGGAGGCAGAGAAAAGAGACCGAAAATTCTACGATGATAAGACCATCACAGACCACTCATCGGTCAGTGATGGTCTTTTGCGGAAGAACAGATTGGAAAACCAGAGGCTGAAGAGCCGCATCGTGGAATATGGCAAATGTGGTACCTTATGGAAGGTAAAGAACAATAAGGAAGGAATTAAGGGTCAAGGGTCTACGGCGTAACGGCATGCTTTTGGGAAACATCTTCAGTGAAAAGAATACTGTATCATAATGTGTGACAATGCCCAAAAAGAAACTGAACCAAAAAAATACTCTCAAACTCCGCTTATACTCCGTGAGCGCCTCTGGACTTTGTAGTGTGGAGGGTGCGCTCTGAATGTCAACTTTTCTACGACCAGAAAATGAAAACTTTGCGCCGTGGTTAAACATGATCACCCCCACTTCCAACCTCAATCATCCCATTCAAAAATTCAGCAGTGAGTTGCTTTTCACAGCGACAGCTTTCTTTTTGATCAATCAGATCCTATGCCATACTTTTGCCGTGATGATCATGGGTTGAAGACTCCTCCTCTTCCATGGTAAACACCAACGCTTTAGTAGACCTTCTTCTTCTCGTCGATGCTGAACTGGCCAGGGCCGCTGTTGACCAGGAGCAGGAGACCGCCAACAATCGAGAGGATCTGGAAGAAATCGTACTTGGCAAAGTCCTTGTGGGGGTGGTGCTCATGAAGCTGCAAATAACAGTCAGTATGTGTTCTCCCCCAGAAACCAGAGAAAGAGAAAAACTCACAGTCCAGAAGTTGTTGACCAGCACGTTGAAGATGCTAAGAATGACCACCAGGAGGGTAGCGCTGAACTTGGCCTTGAAACCGACGACAACCATGACGCAGGCGATCAGACCGAACAAGCTGACAACAATGCGCCAGACAGACCACTCGCCGGAGAAGACGAAGCCGATGAACAGGAAGATGAGGAGAACGCGACCGGCAAGCTGGAAGTACATCTTGCGATCCTTCTCCTCGAGCTGGGGGAGACCGGCAAAGGCCTTGGTCTTGCGCACCCACGAATCGGAAAGCACCATCAGAAGACCACCCATGACGGACAGGTTGCGCAGGAAGAAGTTGAGGTCGAAGATGAGACCGTAGCCGAGGGCTTGCGTGACGACGACGCCCATGAGGCCACAGACGGCGTATTCAGAGTGGCGGCGGATAATGACCATGGTAGAGCAGACAGCCATGACAATGACGTTGGCGATGAGGAAGAGGTGGGTGAGGCCCGAGGGAACTGTTGAAGATCACATCAGCTTCTACGATCTCGAAACTCATCATGTTCCTGGATTTGGGACGCTGGCTTTTACGTACTGTGACGGTAGTCATGAAGATAAAGGAGCTGGTCGTTCCATTGTGTTATTATTCTGAGGGCGTCCTCGATAAAGGTCACAACGATGAGGAAGCGGCCGATGGCAGGGAGGAAGCTATTCGTTGCCTTTCACGTTAGCAAAAGGCTTGCGCGAGGTCTACGTTTCTCTGGGTTTGCTCCAATTGCAATTGGCGACGTACGGCTTGATGGGCTCGCTCAAGTTGTCCAAAAGATCCTCAATCTTGCTCGTCTGTTGCCGGATAGCGTAGAGAGGGCTATGTTCCGTCCTGTCCTCGCCTGTCCCGCCAAACGAAAACGAAGCTGGCGCCCCGATGCCGTAGCTACCCTGTCCTCGAAGTTGCGCCATTGAGCAGATCGGTGGGGGTTGTAGGAATTCGGAATATCAAATCGAAGCGACGGAGCAGTCCTGCTGGCTTCACAACAAGACAATCCGGTTGTCACAAAGGTTTTGTTGTTTTGTTGGTTCGACGAAAGGTGAATTGAGAGGGGCTGGCCTTGGTTTAAGATTCCGAGCTTGGGGAGCAACGCGGGGGGGGGGGGGGGGGGCCGGGCGTCGAACGTTGGAGACAAGGAAGCTAGCTTGAGAATTGCGAAACGAGGAAATCGCAAAACGGGGGAAAGCGATGCTGCTGGTCGAGGGAAGAGCCAGACAGAAATGAAAAAGTCCACTATGGTGAGGTTGTTTCGAAAGCTGGCTGCGGAAGAACAGGTCGTTGCACGAGAATTTGAGAGTCCGCTGAGCTCCGATGGTGCCTATCTACAACTGTGTCCTTAACCAACGTCAACCACAGGTGCCGCAGAACGAGGATCGTGGGAGGCGTAGGGTGGGGCCCGGTACCCCGGCTTTAGCTGATACTTTGAGACGAGCTATCCCTGAGCGCTAGGGCTCAGGTATTCTCTAACAGGAGCTACGGGCTCGCGCTCGGGGCGGGTGCTCTCGGCAGGTGTGGGACCCGATACCTTGACCTTTGCCCCAACTTGGAAGTGTTTCGCACAGTGATGAGCGACTCTTTTTCCAGAAACATTTACTGTTCAGGATGAAGTGAGCTTTTCGTTTTGAAACAAAACTGCCTGATGGAAGAGAGTTTGTTGCTCTGGACCCTTTCAGTCGGTTTCTGACATCAATTGTGTGACTATTCGTGGTACCTGAACAACCCGTAGCAGGTTTATTACAGCTCAAAAGACGTCATTGGCACTTCAGCGATCAGATCAGGTCCGTCCGTCACCACCAGCAGAATGTCAGGCAGACTACCTTAGGTACCTGCGATGCAGGAATGCATCGTCAGTCCAAAGTCAAAAGCACAACATCCGATCAATTAGTTACCTGCCACTTCGAGGTGTCAACAAGCAACCGTCGATCTGGCCTCATTCACTTTGCATAACAGCATGTGTGCGGGGAGAGGGTTTCTTTCCGGGCGGAGACCCCGGCCGACCGTTTCCGGCCTTCTTCGGATGGCATAGCTCGGAAGTCCCGTTTTATCTTTTACAGATTGAACTACCAACGACCGAGTGCAACATCGGCTGGTTCTATCTTTTTTCTGGAAGCTGTCAAGACTTTCTTTCCAGCCTTTTTGTTTCTGTCTTGTCCTCTCCACCGTTTAGGTTATCCCATCGAGGTGGCTAAGTCCCCGAACGTCCAGCATCGCAAACATTCTGGTATCGCATCAGATAACAATGCATTGTGTTATTCCTCGTTGTCTTGACTAGTCTTTCTCTTGAGTTTATCAACGGAAAAGCTTATATCTTTGAGTGATACCTCAAACGACTCGTTTAACAGCCACCTTTTCTGCACAGCACTGTGAGCGGTACCTACTTACACTGGCAGCTTACCATTTTCAATAGGTACGTTCATCTGTCAGCCTCTACACGAAATTATCGAAGGGACTTGCTAGCCTTATCTCGTCATCAGAAAGGGTTTCCTGGACCAGTTTTCTCATATGGTAGTACTACCACTTACACCAATTTTGACCATTCTCTCCTAGACCTATGCTTCTTGTTCGCCTGAATCCTACAATCTGGATTCGACTTACACCACATGACATGCTCAAAATATTTGCCTCAAAAAGTTCAGGGGCGAGCCGAGGGCGAATTGATGCCAGAGGTGTCATTCCCCAGATCTGATAGACGCTGCTTTTGTGAATCGCAATCTGCCCTCAACCACCAGATCATGTAATGGGTGACATGATTTTTCAGCGAGTCGATCTTGAGTGATAGCGTGTAGAAGTGTCAAGATTCTATGCTGCCCTCGTCCTACGTCTAAACTGAGGTAGGTAGATACCCTGTTTATACTCCAACCACACCAAGAGTCTACAGGAACTCACTCAACGCATACTCGGGAGCTACCCTTCATTCCCCAAACTAGTCCAACTATGTCCCCGAAAAACTAGATAGCAGCCAGCCAACCATCATCATCAAGCTCGCCCAGAACTCCAATGGGATATGTACCCCCAAAATATATATTTCCACCACACACACCAACTTGGCCATCCACACCCACCACTACACCCACCCCATTCGGGAAGGTTGAAACGGTCACAAAAATCCTGCTTAGAACCCCAGCCTTGTCTGTATGGCGCATGCAATCGAGCGGCACTTTTCCTCTCTTGGCAAGTCCTCTACAAAACACTTTGGAAAGGTCTAGACTACATCAAAAAAATAAACACTCTCTTGGCTTCAGGAAGCCATTGATGTCTCAGTGAAACCAGGGTGATTTGGGACAGGATAGAATAGGAAATGAAATGAACACGCTACATCATGAAGTTCGCACGCGGCTTTTAATATGGAGCGAGAGAATCACACGATGTACCTGACCTGAACAAGGAGAAAATAGCCTGATATACTAGCTCGCTAGATAGATATATCCAAAGATGCATATCCCGAAAATAAATATACCCCCACTACACTATCCACGTATCAAGTCCATTACACAGAGAGGATCTAAGCGAACCGCCCATACCGCTCTGCTGGTAAAAGTCCCCCTTCTCCAAAGAGGTGGACTGCCCGCTGCCCAATGCTTCATGTGCCGCTTCTCTCTTCTCTCTGATCAACCGGACGATGGTGTACACTGATCATCATACATTCCACAGTTGATAAATCCCGAGAATAATGTGCAAAGTTAAGTTATGTTTTCAAAGTGTAGATTTGTAACCATTTGTATTCCCTACTATCTATTTAAAATCCCATACCTGATTCCGGAAAGCCCAAAAAGCCTACCGATCCAACAAAGATACCTGGTATAAACCAAAAAAAAAAGACAAAGAAAGCCATCCCGACCCTAAACCGCTCCAGGTGAAAGCCTTGCTCATAATGCTCTTGGAAGACATCCCGGACTGTGCCCATCCTGCCCTTGACCACCCCACAGATCTTGACCCTGCGGGTACTGAGGTGGCGGCGGGGAGTGCTCTGCCATTGACATCGGCGCCTCTGAAGAAGGCAGCTCTACGGGCGCTTGAACCGGTGGTGGGTGGAAGTGAGGCGCCATTTCTGGTTTGGGCGATGTCCCATGTGCGGAGCTATCGTTCTTTGTTAGTTACCCATCACAAATTTGTAGGAAAAGAAAAGGACAAAAACTCACTGAGGATACCCCTGAGAATGCACATCCGAATACCCCGTGTGATGCTGCGACACAAACCCAGGGTGTTGCCCGCCCGGCGAGTAAGGGGCCACAACCGGCGACATGCCGTGCTTGTAGTAAGGATCCTGGTGCGGGTATGTTTGACCATTAGGTCCCGGAAAAGCGGACATGGTACTTTGCCCGGGGCTCTTGGGGTAGTTGGCATCCACCATCGCCCCAGGAGGAGGCGGACCACCATTATTGCCGCCAAAGGCGTGGGTGGATCTGCGATAGGCTTTGTCAAAACCACCACGTCGTCCGCAGAGGAAGAGCAGCGCTCCTGCCAGGAGGACGACGGCTGCTGCGCCGATGGCAATCCCTGCGATTGCGCCAGAGCTGAGACTGCTGCTACCGGTACTGGCGTTATTGTCGGTGTTGCCAGAGGCCGCAGGATCAGTTCCGGCGGGAGCAGGCGAGGTTGAGGTTGATGGACGGGGCTTGGATGTCTCGCTTGGGAAGGGCTCGCCGGGTTCAAGCTGATACTGAGCTTCTTTTGCAGATGCGATCTGGGCGTCGAGCGTGAAGGTAGCGTTGGGGTTGATCACGCCGACCATCTGCCAGTCGGTACAAGATGCAGGAGCAGCGCAGTAGAAGAAGATGGGCTCGGTATCGTTGACCTTGACTTCGTAGGACGGCAGCTGAAGCCGTGATTAGCGAGATTCGATACATATATGAATGAACATAGGACGACTTACTGGGTTGAGGATGGCTTGCGGCGTAAAGACACCAGTGTAAAACCCGCCTCCATTTTCATGGACATATTCGTACGGGATACATGGCCAACCGAACTCTGCGCGTGCCACTCTGTGACCGCCGGGGTAAAAGTTGAACTCTGTTACAAGAGGATGTAAGTCATCACAGCCACGACGACGAGCCGGCCAAGGTGTACATACTAATGATATCGCCTACGTTTGCCTTTGCTTCCCTTGGGGTGAAGAGATGTCCCTCCTGGAAGTTGTCAGTGACTGGTAAGGTCTGATAAGAGAGCCTGACGGAAGATAACAACGTACTCGCCCAACCGCTATTGTGACCGTTGCTGGTCCTGTACTACTTGAGGCCGTTGATGTTCCGGTCCTGGTAGTCGACGATGTGGGAGTTGGGGTTGTTCCATCCGTATATTGGTCTTGGCCCATCACTGTGGCAGCCATGGTAGCCACAAGGCCTAGAGAGTATGGTAGGAGCATGGCTGGGAACTGTGACCCGATGTTTTCTACAATGGTCGAGTCCGGCCTTTGGGCTTCTGGTGTGCCAAACGGGAGCAAGAGAACACCGGAGGGCAGATAAGAGGGGTAGGACGGGGTGACCTTCTTAAAGTGCCGTGCTTATGCTCGATGCCGAGTGTTTGCAACGCACACAAATGCTACAAATAGCGAAGGGCTGTGAGGGTGTGGCCAAGTTCCAGCCGGGGAATAGATCGGTTGCTTGGTGTGAAGACCGGATGGGTGGTGGGGAAAATGCAGGTCGGCCGATAGGATATTCGCCAGGTAACCGTGATCTGGAAGACGGAGCCTTGAATGTAAAGAGGCTGAGTGCTGCTCTCGTTGCGACTGCGAGCTTCAAGAATGCGAGAAGACACGAGAGAGGGCAGTCAGATCCTCAGGAGGTATCGACTGACCCTGCCGATCAACTTCCCGTGCCTTGGCCATGGTGAATAGAGACAAAGCCAGCCCGGCGGGTACTCAAGGAGAGCCTCAAGCCAGAGAGGAGAACTCTGTTCAACCACGGGGGTTCCAGAACAAAGGGACAAAGCCTTCTGCAAATCGTGGCAAAATCACATCACAGTTTCAGTCAGTTCTTTCAGCCACAGACGCAAAAGCACCCCCATATCACGTAGCACCGTCATGCGGGAAGTCAAAGTGAATTTCTCCAAACCAGGTCTGTGGTGGGCCATGGATGAAATCTGGGGGACAATTCGCTATGTC
Source organism: Podospora australis (assembly GCA_033296905.1). Lineage (NCBI taxonomy): Eukaryota > Fungi > Ascomycota > Sordariomycetes > Sordariales > Podosporaceae > Podospora > Podospora australis. The sequence continues at coordinate 51,689 of MU864435.1, read as the reverse complement.
AACATTGTTGGCTACCTTACCTAACTCTCATAGAAGCTCAAGCAGATGGTCGAGTACCTATCTGGGGAAAGAAGATCATCAGCCGGTGCCGGCTTGCATCGACAGAAAAGTATGCCCAGGGAATTACCTCGAGAGGGGGTTCTCCGTCTATGGGACAATGAAACGATACCGCAGCTTCGGCTCTCCAGCTTGCTCGGTACGGGCCAGCTCATACTCGCGGAAAGATGATGGGTTCTGGATCATGTCGGCGAGCAGCCACTTACTGCTACGCTTTTACCCGGAACAGCAGGTCCAAGACGATAACCAACAAATCAGAGCATGAACCGCCAAATGGGGGGATGAGCATGTTCGGGTAGGCCAATGATGATGAGCTCTTGCGTCGGTCACCAATCCAGTTCCAGACGATGTTCTCGGTAGTATATACGCGGGTGCTCTTTCGTCTGGCCGCTGGTAGGGTCAATGGACGGCTGAAGGGTGGGACTACGGATCAATCCGCCAAGGACGCACCACGGCGCCATTCCGTAATCCGTAGGGCAACGATGGCGCGTTGGGGGATCGGCTGTCATGATGGCGAGCTTTCCCGCTTGGGGCCTAGGCTGTGTTGCCATTCTCGTCCCGACTGCTGCCAAGAAGCAATGATACTCCGTTGGGGATAGCTCTGCGATGCGATCTTAATTTTCCAGTGATTTATTGAAAGCTTAATCGTACTCAGAAGATCTTCTTGTGTCTTGTTTGTGATGACGAAGGCTGTTTCTGAATGTGTACCAGGTGCATCACAAACACATGAAGATTTGAAGTGGATGTTACTGTCAAGAAAGTTGGTCATCTCCAGCCTTGTCATATGAAGGCGGTCGGACTTGGAGGGCTATGGCTCCTTTGACCAGCATGGAGCTCACCAATGATCATCGAGTCATCACGGAGGACATGCCATAAGCTGTGCTAGCTCCTGTCAGAAATCATTTCGGGACTGTGGCTTACCATGCCTTCAAGTAGAAGGAGTCGGAATCTCACAGCCGTCAGCCAGGATTGTGCTTCGATATCGGTTTGGTACAATACACGAGAGAGTGGAGAAATCGGATAAGCAGAATGCATTCGGTCATTGCTGCATTGTTTTGATATTTAGGTCGAGGAATCTCATAATCTGGACATGGTATGGCATCCGTCAACTGTTTCCAGGCGCGCATTCTGTATAGTTGAGTATGCTGTATCACAATCAGGTATTCTCGCTGATCCGCATCCTCGAGTCCCAACACTTGGAGACGCTGCGGAGTCGGCCCCAAGCTCCGGGTTTTGATGTGCTTCCTGAAGCAGTGCAGAGCCGCCTTGAGACGGGCTAGGACACAGTTGATTTACGTGTCGACGAGCCGTTCGACATACCCTGCTGAGTTCCACAGTCGCATCGTGCTGCACATAAGCTGTGGTCAGATAAACGGGTCGGTGTCATGCGAGTGGTTTGTTGGCGATGGGAGTTTCTGCAATATGACCTTGTCTTTGGTGTAATGCGATACTCAAGCTGGACTTTGTGAATCCTTCCGACTCCTTTCTCGGATCGCCCTCTGAGCTGATAATCAGATGGGCGGTATTCCGCTGACATATATGACGAGATGTGACTCTCGAAGCAGCCCTGGCCCGAGCCAATTTTTCTGCTGTACATTTTGTTCGTTTGGTTTCGTTCTTGACCGTTACTATATCTTGGCCTTTCTCTCCTTTCCTCCCAGAGCCTTGGGGAGAATATCGCTTTGCAGTATCAGTTTCCACAAGCACCACAAATAACAAAGCGAAAAGCCCGCGGCTCCTACGCCAACATTAGCCACCACCCACAGGTCCGGCTTGTCAGATGGAGGTCGGACGAAGAATTCTAGGACATGCCACAGTGCCATTGCCAGATAGAAAAAGACATGAGTGAAGGCTGTGACCCAGTGGCTGAAGACACTTGACCCCTGTTGGAAATAGGCACTGGTTGAAGTTGGTGGTAGCCCGAGGAGGTAGGCCCACAGCAGTGTGAGAACCGCATACGGTACCCGCAGGTCCACTCGTTGCAATAACGGGAACATAGTCCAGCATCCCAGAATGTTAGCAAACCCGACCCAGGCACGGATGTCCTTTCCGAGACCTTGATTCCCTGCCAGAAGAAGCGTCATTGGCATCAATGGAAGCAATACGCTCTTCTCGTGAACCTGATAGCTGAAAAGGAAGAAGCCCCAAGCCGTTGTCGCGAATGCTAGGGGCAGAAGATGCTTCTTGGGCCGAATGAGCAAAATCAGATTCGGAGGAACAATTGAGGCCAATGTTGCGATCAATGCGCCACGCTGGAGCAATTCGGTCGGGTAGTTCTTGATCTTGACTACCACGTTCAAGGCACACCAGAAATTGGCGACCTTGTCCTCGAAGAGCCCCCGAGCGAAAGGAAACACACGGTGAACCATCTGAACCAACTGCTCGATGTATGGATAGTAGAAGGCGTCGGTATTGAGATAGCCCACGTATTCCTCGAATAGGGGCAAGGGTACCCGAGAACCCTTACGATCAGGATGCGGGCTGATCCCACGCTTAACGTCATAGTAAGTGCCAGCAACCAGTGGAAGAATCAAGATAGCGAACGAGACGGCCGTGACTGCTGCGATGGCGATAAACCGCGTCACATTGATCCGCGGCGAGAAGCAGCTCCCCAATAGGTACGCAAACACGGAAAAAGCGTAGTAAAGGGCCATCTGCTTGAAACCCAGGGCGCAAACGAAGAACACGGCAGACCAAAGGTAACGCTCCGCAATCATACTCGACATGCTAGCAACAACGAATCCCAGCATGACGGTGTTGTACTGAAAGTGAACGTGGTCGATGAGGATTGTGGCGGGTTGGAGCAAAATTGCGGCCAGCGCAATCGAAGCTGACCAGGTCGTGACGCCGTTCACTCTGCTGAACCGGCGCACGAATACGACAAGCGCGGGGACGAAGATAAGGTACTCCGAAACGAGAACAGTTGCCCTCATGAAGATCTTGAGTGTAGGATCGTGTAGTCCGCGAGACTCGTAGAGGGCGAACCAGGAGGGGTCAATGAGCGAGCCGATCTTGCCGCAGAGCCAGCTATGATATGCAGTCAGGGGCGGGTAGTCGAGTCCCCACCACTGAAGATCGTGAAAGTACCATTGTGAAACGGGTAGTTGTGTCGTGATTTCCATCCAGTGTCGTTGAGCCTCGTAATCACCGAAGATTGGTGGTTTCTCGAAGCCTGTCAACCCATTAGCCCCCCGACCCAAGTTGGTAAACAAAACCACGAACAACAACTTCAACTGGTTCAACCGGTCAAATCAGCCTCCCAACGAGAGAGAACACATACCTGAGTATCCCCATAATCCCGCAGCCCATCGAAAGAGGCCAACAACCATCAAAACGAGGGGAAGTATCTCCCATTGCGAGACGGAGCCCCTCGCAGGCCAGAAGAATGCTGCGAGTGGAAATGACGGGACAACGCGACCCGAAGAAGAGGACGACTCGACTATGCTGAGGTTGCTCTGGAGGTCGGCGGTCCGTTTGGCTTTGCGCCTTGGTTTGTGAGGAGACGGAGCATGACCGGCCATTGTTTACCGGAATTTAGAATGGAATTGGCAAGACAATCGCATTGAATGTGTTTTGTTGTCTCGAGGTTGTTTTTTTGGAGACTTTTTGGCTGAGACACTTCACACACCACTTGACAGCAATCTGGCCCAGGAGCTCCGGGGTAATTGGTGGAGCGCTGTGGAGCAGCGGAGATCCCCAAATTGGCAGCAGACCACAAGGGTGCTCAGCCCAATTCGCTGTGATGTCACCCTTGGCGTCGGGTCCAAAGAAGCTCCAGCTTCAGCTCCAGTGGCTTGCCCCTCATTGAAGACGGGGTCAGTCCCTCGACGGCCAAGACGCGGGAAACACCTCGTAGATAGGACGGAAACTCAACGACACAGGTGGCGATGCTAGCTAGACTGACTTTCATTCAAAAGTAACCGAGGCACAGTGTGCAGAAACCGCGATGCCGTACCCCTTCGTCCTCCCCACAACATCCACCTTCTCCTTCTCCTCCAGCTTCAACTGCGAATCCCACCCCTCTCTCCCCCTGAGCGCGAGCACCCACCGCGGCGTAGTCCGCGACACCCTCAAGAAGCACAAGCGCCTCCCTCCAACCTCTCAAGCACCCTCCCTCTCCACCGTCGTCTCCTCCCTCCAGACCTACCTCCCCTACCTCTTCGCCATCGACGCCGGTCTCTCCCACAAAGCCATCCACGCTGAAGAGATCTCCGTGATCCTAAAATCCGCACCGTCAATAGAATGGCGACCCACCCTCTCCAGCAACCCCCTCCCCGGCCGTGAGCCACCCCGGGCCAAGATCGCCTCCCTCGAGTACGAGCTCTTCTTCGCGCTCTCCACCCTAGCCGCGGCACTCACCCTCCAGTCCCGCGCTGCTCTACACCCTTTATACCTCACCACCTCCGCCCCCGTCGGCACCACCCAGCGGCAAACCGCCATAGCATCAGCTACCCGCTCCCTCCTCGACGCGGCCTCCATCCTCGACTACCTCTCCTCCCGCGCCGAGGCCCTGACCACCACTCCCCCAGCAGCCGATATCTCCCCGTCCACCATCCGCGCCCTCCGCTCCTTAGCCCTGGCCGAAGCCACCCTCCTCGCCGTCCTGAAAGACGACCCTTACCCCGCCGTCGTCGCTGCCGAGCGCAACCCCAATGACACCGAGTGGATGTACAAAGCCCCCGACATCCCCAAAGTCCGCGCGCACCTCTTCGCCCGCTTGTGTCTAGCGGCAGCTGAACACGCCGCGCAAGCCCACGCCCTCGCCAGCAGCAGCAGCAGCGGGGGTAAACTCAGCAGCGAGTTTGTGAAATACCTCGAAGACCTGCGGCGCACGAGTAGAGCGAGAGCCTGCCGGTTCTTTGGGATTGACGCAGAGCTAGGCGGGCAGACGGGGACAGCGATCGCGTGGCTATGGGCCGGACTCCAAGAGCTGGGCGTGGAAAGGAAACCGGACGGCAGCGGTGGGAAGGGTAAAGGTAGTGGTGGCGGCAGTAGTAGCAGTGGCGGTGGCGGGCTGAGAGGCTTGAGGAAAGAGTGGAGCGAACGACGAGAGGACAAGCGGGTGGAAAAGGGCTTGGACTGGGGAGCAGATGCGGGCAAGCTGGAAGAGACGAGGGTGATTGAGATGCTGGAGGCCAAGTGGACGAAGCAGAATGATACGGTAGGTATTTACAATCTCTTTGTGACAATGCAAAATGGGTGGTATGGCTAATGCGCTCTTATCTTTGCCCGGTAGATGATGACACAAGCGGTACCACCTATCGGTCCATTGCTTGCACAGATGCCTTCGGGGCGGGAAATTCACAGTAGCAAGCCGTACCAACCACCTCTTCTCGAGCCAGACGTGCTCGAGGCAATGCGCGCGCCGCCTGAGAGGTCGGATGAGTACGGTAACTATTCTGATTCGGATGATGAAACCGCTGTGGATTCTTCCGCGGCTCCGGGGGCTTTCCCAGGGACACAAGCAGAGTATAGAACGGGCACACCGAATTACTACTGAACGAAAGAATCAAGGAGTCAAACTGGCCATCCTTTTCCATGACTTTGCCCTATATGGATTGTAAAATAATTATATATTGCGCCGATTTTCTTTCCCGACTGCGCTCTGCCCTGGGTCTCTTACGAAAACGCCAGTTTTAGTGATATATTTTCGTAAAAAGATAGCCCGGTGAAACTAAAGAGCTATTCTGCGGTTGCGACTGCTGCTACCGCAATCCCATGAACTTCGCCGCTTACTTCAACTTCCTGGCTTGACCAGTCACTCCCTTACAAAGGCCGGCCTAATCGTCGTCCTCGTCCACTATCACGCGCCTATGCTTGCGACGGTGAGAAGGAGCTGGGGTTGTCTAATCCTCGTCTTCATCCTCTACCACGCGCTTGTGCCTGCGACGGTGAGAAGTAGCTGGGGCGCCGTCATCATCCTCTCCCTCGGCATCGTCGTCTGGATCCGCAGTCCGTTGCCGCTTGACCCGGGGCCTCTCGTCTTCCTCTTCGTCGTCGTCCAGTAGCTCCTCTTCCTCCTCGTCATCGTCCATACCTTCGTCTTCCTCGTCGCTATCAACCAGGAAACCGTCTTCCATGTCGTAGTTATCGGCACGGCGGACGCCTCCGGGAAGCTCATCGTCGGAATCATACTCGGGCCGGCGGTTCTTTTTCTTACCAGTACCGGGCGCGCCTCTTTTACGCCCGCCACCTGCACCGCGGCGGCCTTCTAAATCGCCAATCGACAGTGCTCCCTTATAACCCCGGCCGCCAGCACCCTCCGACCTAGCCGCAGCCGTTTCGCGACGGCGCTGGAGCTTGGCGCGTTCCTTCTCCGCAAGCTCGGCCTGTTTCTTCTGAAGCTCAGGATCCTCAGTAGTGGCGATGAGCATGTCCTGACCGGTCGTCTTCTTCGCGCCTCCCATCTCGGCCATGAGCCTCTCCAGAGCGTGATCCATGACCTGCTCATTGGGGTCTACCACATATTGCTCGGTGACGTGCCCGACGATGAGGAGGGAATTGGTTGTGAGATGGGCGGCAGCCGCGTAGAGATGCGAGTCCTTAACTTCTTGGTAGGGTTTGCCTTGCGGCGTCGCCATCGCTTTGGAGTGGATTGTGTAGTGCTCGCCGCCGATGGATAGCGTCGTGGAGCCGTCGCTCCATTGGAAGATGTTTGCGTTGCTCTGTAGCTTTCCTGTGGTAGGGTGTCGGCGGAACATGACGGCGGGAATTGGAGTGGCAGAGTTGGCATTGTCGAGCTCCCACTGACTGGGCTGCCACTCGTCGGCCTTGTACTCGAGCGGGTTGATCTTGAGGAACTTGGGTACGCGCAGTACTTTCAACTGTCGTGAAACATATTAGACAAAGACCTGTGGTGACAGACGCAGTTGCGCAGGTTATTTGGAACTTACATCGCCGTCTTTTGACCTTGGGATGCGATGCCGGTACAAAGGAACTTCCGCGGCTAGCTTTTCGCGGAATTCGCGAGGCTCGTCGCCATCTTCTTGTGTCTGTTGCTGCGCTCTGTCGTTTTCGTCTTCTTTATCCGAGGCAAAGTCGCCCTCACTAAGAACATTGTCCGGGATAGCGTCATCATCGTCGCCGAATAGATCGTCACCTCCCTCATCAATTTCGGGGAGGTCAGCAAGGGGATCTTCGGAGTCGGACATATTTGTGTTTATGCGGCAGCTGCGATTGAATGGAAGAATTTCCGAAAGTCACAGGTCCTGAAATTATTGAAGAAATAGATATCGTGCTTTCGGGTGACGGCGGGCGGCTTGAATGGAGGAAGGAAGAGTGGTTTTTTGAATTGTAAATATCAAAGATGCGAAGATCGAGGGCGTCGCGCCAATGTCAATTCACAAGCAGGTGCCCGGGGTGCGCGCCGCCTGCCACACTGCCCAGCAGCAATTGGAGAAGTGTGGCTGAAATATCCCAGTCAAACGCGCTAACGGCGATAACGATAAGAGCTTCGTGGCGGTGTGGTTTTGGCGGGGGCGTCTTGATGGATTCCCCTCCAAGGTGATGCACTTCAGGGGTCCAGGCCTCTCCAACATGAACCGATTCGATCTCAGGGAAGCAATTTCGTGGCAGTTTTAGTCAACGCTCCATCGTACGCAAGGCCGCTGTTTCAACATAATCATCTCGTCTATAACCCTGAGAAAACGGGTGATTTTTCTTTAACTTTTGTTTTCCTCTTATTATACCCAACTGCTCACTTTCCACCTTACCGACTCACACCGACAATGTCCAACCTCTTTTCTGGAATGTGAGTCTACGTCGCCCATCCGCTGTCTGTTCCCCGCAACCCGCAACTCGCCAACAAATAGCCCAATACCCTTAAAACCCAAAGCCCCGTTGTTCGCTGCGGGCTAGCAAGTGAGCCTGATTCTCGCCCATCATCATTATCATCATCATCACCACCATACACAGACAAACATACAGAAGTGAGACTGCAGCTTCTCAAACCCAGCTCTTGCATTTTCCAAACCTCCGAAACCCCTATTTCTCAGCCAGTGGCGAAAGCAAGCGCCAGATATTCAGTACCTTATAGACAGCATTTCCAGTTGGCACCTGCAGTCTTTACCTCCTCAAATCTTGGAGCTTGTCATTCAAAGGGGTTTATGCATGTACTTGATGACATGAACCCCAGGAGTCAGTGTTGTTTTAAGCTTGGTCAACAAAACATACAGCAGCGGGATCGCATGCTTGCATATAGGGGTCGTTGTTTGACATGATCTCCCTTACATTACCACGGTACAGGGCGGACTCCACAAGCGTGGTTGCCGTTCAACCGGGCACCCTTGACTTATCTCACCTATAAAGCATTCTCACCACTTCCTCTTCGACATACATATACCCAAATAAAACCGGCTATATAGTGATTTCGGCAGCTAACGAGCATAATTCATAGAAACGCGCGTTTCAGAGGTCAAAGAAGTCCCAACTCACCAGGCCCTGGTGGTGAACAACTACAACCTCCTTCAGCCTCAAGCTCTCCTATTGAGCCTCCTGAGGGACGCCAGTCTTCAATTTCCAGCCTTGCAGTGAAACTGCCACCACTACCCAGTTCACCATCGCTCGCAGAAACCATCGGAATGGATCAGTCAAGCGGGATGATTCCCTCCGCTGAGGAGGTGCTGGCATCATATCACCTGCCACCTGTGAAGCCCTTGTGGCTGAACTGCAACTATGCAAAGCACATCGTCAAGGGTAACTTCTTGACCTTGAGCGCAAAACCCAAGACGGTGGAGATGGGAGAATGGGTTGCACACCAAGGTATGAACCCGATCCTTTATCAAGAGTATTGTGACTGACAGCCCATAGTTGTCGACCACTGGCGAATGCTCATAACCTTTATTCGCTTGGTTCACGACAAAGAAGAAGACGGAACATCAATCTGTAACTCGAGGAGATGTCCCAAGATGTCTGCTGGAGCGTACGGTTACCCCCTCCTTCGACGATATCCCTTTGTGCTAATCACTCTAAACAGAAACCATTCCTTCACATGGCTCAACTCCAGGCTGCAACCCGTCGAGATTCCAGCGTACGAGTACCTGACCCTGGTGCAACGGTACATCTCAGGCAAGATTGACGATAGCAACATCTTCCCCACAGACGCCTCCGGCGTGTCATTTGCCGACAACCCAGCTTTCTGCTCGCCCCTGCCGGACTCGGGCCAGGACTGGATAGGCAAGCGGAGTGGGTTCCCCCAGAACTTCATGGAGACATGCCAGACCATCTTCCGCCAGATGTTCCGCGTATATGCCCATCTTTACTGGTCGCACTTTGACGACCTGTTCTGCCTCAACCTGGAAAAGTCAATGAACAGCTGCTTCAGCCACTTCATTCTCACAGCAACAACCCTTAACCTCCTCAAGAAAGCCGACCTCGAGCCGATGCAACCGCTGATCGACCTCTGGGCGGCACTCGGGACCTTCCCTCAGGGGTCCAAGGCTTTCGAGATTGCCAATCTCGCGGTAGGGCAGTCACTGGTGCAGAAGGCGGGCGGCCCTCCCGCTAGTTAGAGATGGGTAGTCGGTTTAGGAAGAGTGGGTGTGGATTGTCGTCTGCTGGGCTGCGACAATAGAGGAAGTTCGTCTAAGCGTTTGAGAAAGCATCGTATACTTATAAGAAAGACATTTTGCATCGCCACATTTGCATCTTGGTCGAAAGATGGAAGGGGGAATCATGCAAAGAGACTCGAATAAGTAGTTTGGGTGGGAAATGTCTGCGGAGTATATAAAACAGGGGGGGCTGGAGAGACATACTGGTAGATGGAAGAACAAGCATTGTGGAAGTCACATTCGTCTTTACTTTTGAAATGCGTAGTAGTGAAGATGCATCAAGCATTTATGTTGGTTATGTACTGTCAAGAATAAGGGGTGAGGATTTCCTAAGCAACAACCTCGCTAATCTTGTACTCAACAATCACCGGCTCCCCCTCGTCGAGAACAAAGTGCCCGGACCCAACAAACGTCTTATCCTGCAGGGCTGCCAGCTCACGGGTTCCCGTTTGGAAAACAGGGTGAATAACTGTTTCGTTGTTAGAACATGCCCTCCCTTGAATCTTTGATCTACAGAAAATGAGAGGATATAAAGAGTACTTACAAGCCTCCCCAAAAGGCGTCGTCGCAGCACCCGGTTCTCCCTTGAGGACTTTCCCGGCGGCACCCTCGAGGCTGACGGTGCCCTTGTAGTTGAACCGGATCAAGCCGTCGGTGGTCTTGTCCTTGGCGAGGGACTGGACTTCCAAGCGAACATGTTTGCCGTCAGGGTCGGTGGTGATGAAGTCTGCGCCGTGGAGGATGGAGGCGTTGAGCTGGATCGGGTAGGAGGGCTCGGAGACGATGGTGCCGACTTCTGGAATAAAGGGGACGTGGCGCAGGGTTGGGGCTATGAATGTTGGTGGGTGGATTGCGATCTTACGTTCATGGGGTTAGCTGGGTTGTGAGAGGGGAAAGAAGGGGGTGAGGGGAGGGTGAGGGAAGGGGGGATAAGGGAAGGGCGAAGGAGAATGAGAGGAGAGATTGAAAAGGGGGTGAGAGCGAGGGGATATGATCAAGGTAGGTAGTGAGATATGAGCAAGTGTAGTGAGAGCGTTCAAAGTTTGTATGAAAAGGGGGTTCATACTCGAGCCGTGAAGGCGGGGACGAGCTTGGGGAATCCCGACATGACGTTTTGTATTCTAAGGATGATGATGATATAGAGATGGTTGGGTGAGATATCGGATGCTGTGACTACGAGCTAGACAGGCAGGAGGGAGCACAAGATGATATAATGTTTGAAGTACGAGATGCGAAGAGGTTACTAGTAAGGAGAGAGAGGGGGGAAGAAGGCCGGGCCTGTATAGGGTCCTAAATGGTCTACGCTAACATCTGTTGATGGTCTACATTCCCCTCTGTAGTATCTGTACCATTACCCCACTTTGCTCCGAGCGAGGAGAACGAAGAGAACTGCCGCTAAAAGGAATGGTTTGTGGGAAGAAAGAGGAGAAACATAACACAACATATCGGGAAGAAAAAGACGTGCATGAGGTGGTGAGGCCATTGCGGGGTATGGTGTCGCTGTCACTGTGCAAGTACGCCCGCCCGGAGCTGGCTCTGGAGATGGTACCGTCCCTCGGTAACAAAGCATCATGTTGGAAGCTTGCATGTGTAAAGAACTCCTGGTCCCTGTTCAAATGGAATTCAGATGTAGAGTTGATGATCGGATTTGACTGACTGACCGCCGTATAAGAGTCCTTATTCTTCGCAATATCGTCCTGATCCTTGCCTCCAAACCTGTCCGAGCAGTGCATGGCGTGATGTGCACACGCTTGAGTCGGGGGTGGGCATATTGGCTGTGGATCATCAACAGGTCGCTCGGAAGCTTATGTAAACGCAGTGCAAGTGGAGGTTGAGGGGTCGTGATGCTGCGCACCGGTACTTAGTACGAGAAACTGAAGACTACAGAAGCTACCATTGGAACATATCCGCCTTCGCTTTTTTCATTGAGTGGACGTGACGATGGAAAATGCATCGAGAGATCGGAACCCCCCCGTTTCCAGCTCGGCGCATCTACCAATCAGCGGCTTCGGTAAGCTGGAATACAGTCAATGAAAACCCCTGCTCCGTTGACATCACCGACACTCTAGACACCCAGCCGCCACTTTTTAGCGGTGCTTGTTGCTTAACGGCCAATGCCTAGATAGCAGAAAGTTTTTCTTTCTTTTTGGACACTTTATTCCATGTGAGTGGCTCTGTTTCAGCATCATCACAACTTCTTGGGAAGCATAGATATTTTGGCTACCTCATCAACTTAATCCCAAGTCAGGGCTGGGTTCCCCGACTTAAGGCTTCCATTCCCACGTGGCGCCAATCGTATTCTCAGACCCAGGCTGAGGGTGCCGAGACAGACCCCTGCTTTGCGCATCCCAGCATTCCGCTCCAGGGCACATCGTAACCATTCAACCAACGTCATTTCTGTTTCTGTCTGTCGTCCAAAGCTACTGTATTCTCTGCCTGGCATGCGCGCCCGCAACTCAAACCATCACCAAGCCATTCGTCGGTCATAGTCTGTCGTCGGATATCCAGAGGGTCTGCTTACAATCTGAACTCTGAAACCGAATCTCGACATTGTTGATTCATTGGTCACAAAACACGACCAGCGCAATCTGGATCTTCAGGTGATCGAGAGACCCGCTACCTAATCTGGGGGATTCGCGGTTGTCACCAGGTTGCCCCTGACCGAACACGATCCAACGGACCTCTCCTCGACCGGTTCTGACTGAGGGAATCCACTTGATTAGCCTTCCAACGTCCATCGTCATCATAGGACATAGAGTTATCTCACCAAGCTACCTCGGCGATGGCAGACACAAACCCTCCCACAGGCTCGAATGGCCACGCACCAAGGAGAAGGAAAAATCACAGAGCGGGCAAGAAAAAGAAGACAAGGAGAAAGTCGTTCGCCGTACCAGCCGATGATATCGCTTCAGGAAATATCGACTCCGAGGGTGTTGCAAATGCTAGTCGAGAGGGCTTCTATTCGAGGCCTGGCCTTAACTTGAGCAACACCAGCATCGACAGCGATGCGCTGTTGGACCACAGGTGCGCCCTGCCAACCCTTACATCCCGTCTGAGTTTCATGACGTGCTAACGCAAGGTTTTATCTGCAGAGAACAACAATCCTTCGTTCGACCGAGACGTCCATCGATGATGACCACAAGCGGCACGTTTTTGAAGCCCCCACAGAGCAGTAGCAGGTTGAAAAATATCTCAAAGGGCGGCGACACCAGTTGTGAGGAGGAAGACGAAGGCGCGCCCCTTCTCTCTAGTTCCATGTTTCAAAGGAGCGAGACATTCCCGAGCTACGGCTCGGGGGACATCCCCCGGAGGAGCAGACCAGGCAGTCGGGACAGCAGCCGCAGACGGCCTCTCGGGTCCAGCAAGGACAACTACGATGTCAACTATCCTCCGTCGATGCCCGGCTCACCCGCTATGCGCGCATCTGACCGTATGGACATGAGCTTCGGAGATGTCTTACTTCGCGACGAACTGGAGCACTCGCCGTTGAGGGATGGCGACGACAACGAAGATGATCGGGGGAACTTCCCACAGTCACCGCTGGAGAGGAGAAAAACAATCGTCCAGCAGGCCGAAGATGATGTCTGTTTCCCCCAGGAGGGTATGTCAGATATTGCAGACGACGAGCTCGCTGCCCGCGATTCTGCGGCGTATCGTATGAGGGCAAGGAGGCGTCGCGGGAAGTGGCCAGATTTGGCCATTCTGGACGAATGGAGCCGATTCGAGAAGGAAGGTAGAAGCGAAGAACGTCGCGCAAAGAGGATTACAGAGCCTCAGCTGATCAACGGGAGACTACGGCCCGTTCACCGTAATTGGTTTCAAGCCGAGGAAGAAGCACCCTATCGCTTCACATACTTCAACGAGGAATTCCAAAGCACCGTTCACAGCCAGACAATCTCTGAGCTGGTTCAGCCTGGTGGGACATTTCGAGAGCTATTTATCCCTGACCCGCCGCTTCTGTCAGATAGTTCCGATGATGAGGAGGAAATGGAGGATACCAATGTCAGTTTGCAACAAGTCTTGGGAGGTCAAACTGGTGATCCAAGGGTACCGACTCGGCAACCGTCCCTCGCGACTACCACACAACGTGACTTTGGTGACGCCCGCATGGAGAGGGAACGGTCAAATTCCGCGCATAATGGAAGGCCGGCCTCGACTAGGGACGGAAAAACTGGCTTTGGAGATCAGACGCCTTCAAGGGTCAAGTCCCCCGATATCAAGTCGTCACACCCAGAGAAGAATTCTAAACCCCCAAGATACGGCGACCGGCCAGTGTGGTGGTTGGATATTCTGTGCCCAACCGAGAGGGAGATGAAAGTGCTATCTAAGGCCTTTGGCATCCACCCCCTGACGGCAGAAGATATCATGATGCAGGAGCAGCGGGAGAAAGTCGAGCTCTTCCGCCATTACTACTTTGTCAACTATCGCTCCTTCGACCAGGATCAGAGGAGCGAGAATTTTCTCGAGCCCGTGAATATATATATTGTGGTCTTCAGAGAGTGTGTTCTCACCTTTCACTTCTCAGTGACACCACACCCGGCCAACGTTCGGAGACGCGTTCGTCAGCTGAGCGATTCATTAATATTTTCATCTGATTGGATTTCGTACGCCATCATTGACGACATCACGGATGCATTTGGCCCGCTTATCCAGACCATCGAGGACGAGGTCGACGACATTGATGATGCCATTCTCCAGATGCATTCCTCGGAAGATCGTGATGGCGGCCTGTCGGAAAAGTCGGACAATGGTGATGCTTCGTCAGCCGAGGTCGGGAGAGACATGTTGCGGAGGGTGGGAGACTGTCGCAAGAGGGTCATGTCGCTGTACAGGCTGCTGGGCAACAAAGCCGATGTGATCAAAGGGTTTGCGAAGCGGTGTAACGAGCACTGGGAGGTAGCGCCGCGGTCTGAGATTGGCTTGTACTTGGGCGATATTCAGGATCATATTGTGACCATGACATCGAACCTGAGTCATTACGAGAAGTACGTTGTCAACTGCCCCCGTCCATTATTTCGGGAGACACAGTAACTAACAGGGGTTGTTTAGAATCTTGGCCCGCTCTCATGGCAATTACCTGGCTCAGATTAACATCCGGATGAACGAGCGACAGGAGCAAACGGCCGATGTGCTAGGCAAACTGACCGTTCTAGGTACCATCGTTCTGCCGATGAATATTATTACTGGTCTTTGGGGGATGAACGTGTGGGTACCTGGGCAGGGCGAAGAGAGAGACCTCGCTTGGTTTTGGGCGATTACCGGTGGCCTCGTCTTCTTCGCCGTGGCCTGCTACTTGATTGCAAAGCGGGTGTACAATATTGTATGAGGCACATGTTAAAAGATTATTGTAAACGGTAAATATGTAATGATAGATGCCCAAAACACGCGAACCACACTACGTCTTATAGCCCACCAGCGACCATTATGGCTTTTTTTTTTTTTTTTTTTTTTTTTTTTTCCAAAGACTAGTTTTGGGTAGAGAAGAATCTGAAAACTTCAAAGTCAAAGGCCAGCTCCTGACATTATCGTACCCTAAATATTACATATCAAATCACTTCAGGCATAACCCGTCAAGCTCGGGACATGGATGTGTGTATCGAGCGATCATGCCTGTCGTTCTCACTCCCCCGACCTTCATTCCAAGTCAAGCTAATAATTTGAGAACGCCAACAAAAGTATCATTCAAACTGCGTCAGAGATTCCGTAGTAGGTATTGTGGTAAGTGTACTTTAGGGTTCCTGAGGAAACAGAGGCGACGCCGTAGATGATAGCAGTTCGAAAGTGGAGGTTATGGAAATGTTGGAGAAGCTTGGAGAAGCAGGGGGGTCCGCTTGCCGACGAGGGTTCGATAGGCTGTTCCTGGCAGGGGTCTGGTCGCGGGGCAAAGCTTCTGTTGTCATCGCTCCCCCAAAGCCACTCGACACTTAACCATCTGGACGCCAAAACGTTCCCTTCCAAATATTGTTCTTCAGTTCAAATAAGTTCCAGCTGCCCATCATGTCCAAGACGGTCAAGGTGTCCTCTGCGGCACAATTTCAGAGCCTCTTACAGTCCTCCAAGCTCGTTGTGACAGATTGTGAGTATCGCCTACGTGCTATCTGGCCGCGACAGCCACTTCAAGTTTAGCCCCCCCGCCTTCACACCAGCTACCAGTTGCGGTTGACACTACTCGCATCGACGATTCTTCATGCGCACCCTTTTCAAACCGTGCAGGGCAGTGATCTATTGGCTTTATGGGTTTAGCTAACATGTTTTCTTTCGTCAGTTTACGCCGACTGGTGTGCTCCTTGCAAGCAGGTTGCTCCCATCTTCGAGCAGCTATCTGCTGCCCTATCCCGCGAAAACATTGTGACTTTCGCCAAGGTCGACACAGAAAACCAAAAGGACATCGCCGAGGCATACGGCATTACTGCATTACCCACATTCATCATCTTCCGTAACGGCAAGGTCACAGAAAAGGTCCAAGGCGCAGACCCCCGCAAACTGCAGTCGATCGTCAAGAAGCTCAGCGATGAGGTAGCGAATATCCAGAGCACTGGCGGCGAGGCCAGCGGCAGTGGCGCGGGTAACAGCAGTGAAAACTGGAGAGGCGCTCCGCTGCCTCGTGGCTACTCAGACATCACGTCGCAGGTTGAGATCCGGCGTTCGGAGCTCTTGAATGTGGACTCGGAGAAGGGTGGCGTGCAAGTTCTCCTCGAGAGCTCAAAGCCGAGCGCGCTATCAGGGAGCAAGACTGCCGCCAAGGACTGGGTGGAAAGCGATACCGATGAGCAGCTGATGCTCTTCTTGCCCTTCCAGTCCATGTTGAAGCTGCACACTCTCCAGGTACGTCCGCGCGACTAGTCGGTATGGATTCTGGCTCACACTTACTAACCCGCTTATCCTTAGATTACCTCATTGCCCCCCACTGACGATGATGACGATGACGAGGCACCCATGAGGCCGCGAACCATCAAGCTTTTCAGCAACAAGCCACATAACCTTGGTTTCGACGAGGCAGAGGATATGAGTGCAACACAAGTTATTGAGCTCTCGGAGAAGGACTGGAACAAGGAGGGCACCGCCAACATCAGCCTGCGTTACGTCAAGTTTCAGAACATCAACAGCTTAGTGTTGTTTGTCGTCGACGGAGACGGTGATAGCGAAAAGGTGAGGCTGGATCGTATCAGACTGATCGGAGAGGCTGGTGAAAAGTGGGAAATGGGTAAACTCGAGAAGATTGGCGATGAGCCTGGAGAGTAGACAACGCTTACACCGACATCGGGTTACGCATAGGAGACGGCAATATGACCATTCATTCAAAACAGACGGATATGGCATTCATATGAGGGTCCTAAACCCGACGGAGGCTGGGGCGGAAATCTGGTAGGGCCTCTCCGCCAAAATACAGCATACAGCTGATATCACCGATATCTGGGCTTCCAATAAAAACTGTTGTAGACCAAATCTGTCTTTCACCCCAATACGGGAGGTGACCTATAGCTGGGTTATGAGCCATCTCACTTTGTGCATTGAGCGTGGCGGGTGGGTGATACGGATAAATGAAGCAGCCCTCCAAAGATTCCCAGGTTGAGGAGGTCGATTGTTTGTCCAACCACGTTTCTGGAAACCATGGAACAAATCGAAACATCGTAAACAGGATCGACGACCGCAAATAAATGGAAACCATCTTCCTGGTTTGGCGAAAGGATTAGACGGTAGACACGGGATAAACGTTTGAGCATCATGTGGCACGCAATGCCAGATAAAACCCGTCGATAATAGCCGCATCACAGCATGATGGCAGCACCTCCCTCAGGACAGGAAAGACCCATTTCCACCAAGAAAGCGTGAAAGTGGTCCATCAGGGCAGTGCATCATTTATCCGCTTGATCTTAATCGACCAGGTCACAAGAGCGCAAAACACAAGATGCATGTAAAAATCACACACAAGACCACAGAAGAGAGAGAAATGTCTGACTTCTCGCTCACCACCAAGACCCTGGAGGGTTTTGATTCTCGGTGGACTTAATGATGAGAAGTCAGCGTGCAATTCTTTTTTCTGGGCCACAACTGACGCTCGAGGACCATTGAGTTACCTTTTCCCGAAAGAAAAGGAACTGGACTCGAGCAACACGGGTAATGTTTTAAAATTGAGTTGTGGCAGCCGCACGAAGAAAGAAAAAGAGAAAAGAAAATCCCAAAAGATTTTCGTGTCGCGACGTTGATATTCTAAAATTTTGGTGGAGTAAAGGCGCTTAGTCATCGGAACTGTTGCGGAATTAGACCAATGAGAGTGCGTTAAGCCAGAAGTTCCGGAACATTTCCTTGGCCGGCTGCCCCACCATTTTCACCCAATTGAGCTGAGGCTGCATTTTTGGGGCTTTCCTGGGCACGGGGAGGGGGGTTGAGGAGGTTCACCAGGTTTGAAGACTGGGCTGGCTCGGTCCCTCCCACTGATCCCCCCACCTGTTTGTTCCTAGAATTTGGATGTCGCTTCGAACTCGTTCAATAATCGCTTCGATTGATACACCCACCTCTTCAACAGTTATGTGAGTGATACAATGACACACTGACACACACACACACACATGCCCCTCACCACGCTCGTACCAACCACCAAGTAGGTCGGAGTGCCTTCCGCATTCGATGAGCGGACTGGCTTGTCGCGGCGCGGGTGACCACCTCGACCAACAGTTGACGAAAACGAGACTCGACGTGATTGATTGAGCGGAGTCCTCTTTCATCAATCTACCGTCACGCAACCATCTCTGCCATCTCTCATCAGTCTTCGTCACCGAGGGAGACAATTGAACGGATCCTCCTTGGACTACTGCACATTCGAGAACCAAACCTCGCAAGCTTGCCGAACCATCGAACTGCAAACAAGGGATTCCTGCCTGATGGCTCTAACTTGCTTCGTGTTTCGTCCCGCTCAGCATCACATCGCATCGCATCATCAACCGCCAGGGACAACTCTTCTAGATAGTCTGCCTGCAGGTTCGCCTTTGCCGCCAAACAATTCAACCGTGACCACCAACCGATGTTCGTTTGGTTGTGAGTTTTGAGTTCTGCTTGGGATAAGGGATCTCCAAGGCCCTTCCCACCGCCGTACGTTGCTTCCTGCGGTCTGTTCGGTCTCACAAATCCCCCTCAATCACTCTGTTCTGTGCCCGGGCGTTTTGTATCCATGTCTATGTGGTATTTGGAGTCAGTCCCCTACGTCCTCCAGGGAAGTGTGTACGTATCACAGAGCTCCCCCACATCTATCCCGTCCCGAAGTCACTGCTTGCACCCGGCCTACTTCTGGTACTACTACTACCTCCAAGTAAACAGGCTCGGCAAGGTACGTACTCGATATTCTCCGTACTACTTGCAGTCATTGTAGTTATTATTATTTTCGTACCCGTAAAATGGTGCACCTTATCTCGCTTGTCTGCCGTTCCCGCAGCTCCCCATTTCACTTCTCTGCCGCCGCAAGTTCCTCGCCCTACGAAGTACCCAGCTACGTACCTATTTCGTACGTGCGGAAATGATATCGTGTGCACTATTGGTCTTGTGCGCATGATAGCCCTTCTTCTCAGCTCACTGGGGCGCCCCGTTCCCAACCACTCTTTGGGTGCAAATACTCATTAAAATAAACAACACAGCTCGCCTATCGGGCAGCACCCATTCCGGACGAACCCTCCTGTTTACCGCTACCACGGCGTCCAGAGGTGTCCTCGCTTCAACGCTATCGCACCTGGATATTCCCATTTCTCCACCCCCTTGATCACGAAAGCCGGCGCTCAACTGCAACTCTGTATCGACGGCACGTTACCATGGGCCCCAAGATCGGTAAGCCTGAGAACTAATGAATTGGATCACTGCAGGATTAAAACGTGGCCCCTATATACTAAGAATAGCTCAACCGTTCTCCTCCCTCCCTGGCCACCTCCGATACATCTCTGGCTCTGCATACTGCAGCAACGACATCCCTTGCCTCTGACCTCACAGGCTCACTTTTCATACTAGCCACTGTTTCCCTTGCTTATTCTGCGAGATATTATCCAACTGATCCCGTACACTACTACCTCCTCGACCAAAGGACCCCCATCCCCGGGTCCTTTACTTGCGTACGCCATCCCGCTTGACTTCCCCCCCAGCTGACGGCCTCCTTATGCCAGCTGCCTCTCTGACCGCTCTCTACCCCTTCGTTCTGCTTCTGAACCTGCCTCTTCAAGGTAAAACTTACTGGTGTTCGAGTGAAGAAAAGGGCAATGACATGAACATGACCAAGCCTGAGGTATCATTGCCTTGTGCAACAATCGGTAACTTCGGATGGCCTGTGATTCCCCTCTATACCCCCCCGCTCAGACCCTTGCTGTGCCGGCCAGTCCCGTGTGAGTGTTTTGCCTTTTGCGGAAGGTTTGGGATCTTGTTCATCTCATCTCTCCTGTGCTTGTTCGTTTGCCAAACTGTCAAGGATACGCCTCCCATGTCCAAGCAAGCACAGAGAGAAACCGCATGGCAGTCATGTCGTGCCCTTCCTTTTGCACCCCACCCCTGACTTTGTTTCCGACATGTCTCCCGACGGACATGCCTCTTGGGCACGGTGCCCTTTGCCTAGGCGACAAGACAAGACAAGTTCGGTTGGCCTTCTTGCTTGCTTGCTTTTGTCAAGTGACTTGAGAGCTGAGAAGCCACACTTGACAGCCCCAAAACCAACATGGTGCCCTGATTCCACCTTGTACTCTCACGTTCCTGTTTCCCAACTTTCTTTCCCTCTTCCTCGGTCATTCTTCGTTGAGTCCGAGACAGTAATACCTTCCCTGACCGGATGTCATAAAGCCTGGATACCGCCGATCGGTCTGGCTTCTTCATCGAGTACCTCCCCCACATACAGTCACTGAACACTCAGCTTCTCATAAGCAGCCCTTTTCTTCGTGGTCCGTCATTATAAACTGCACAGTTTCACAAGCGAGCCGCTCGAAAGCAGATTCCATTCAGAAGGATCAGTTGATCAAAGGCGAAGGACCATTAGCAGTAGGACGTTATTCGTTGAAAGTGGACTGCCGGCATTCTGATATCACAGCCCGCTATTTTTCTTCCGTCACTGGATTGTCGTTGGAGAGCGGCTCTGAGTGTCGGTGTGGAGGCAGTCTTGACGTGGCCTGCGCGGGACCGAGAGGTTGGGCCGGCTATTATACGACAGCTTCGACGAACACACGGGAGAAGGACCTCTGGCTGGCTGGCTTGGCGAGATCGAGTCCAGCCTACCTGAAGATTGGGCAAATATATCTACATACGATTTTTTATTTTTTTTTCAGTGAGGGGGACAGCTGCGGTGCCGGACGACTTACAAACAGCAACCATTTCTGACAGACTTGGAGAAACGACGATGCACTACGATCATAACCACCACCGGCGCGGGTTGATGCAGGCGTCGCTGCCGGATCAGTTCCCCAACTTCCAGCGGCTTCCGGCTGAGATCCGGAATATGATCTGGGAGTACTCACTTCCAGAATCACGAGTCTACGAAGTCCTCGATGCACCGAGTTCCAAGCAGAAAACACCAGCCCAGAAGGGACTCATGTTTGCCAACGTCCACCCGGAACCTCCTCCAGCGCTGGCAGCCGTGTGTCGAGAGAGTCGGTCTTTTGTGCTTCACCAATATAAGCCCCTGACGCTCGGGTCAACGACAAAATACGTCGACTTGTCCCGGGACATCCTATTGCTCGAGCCATACCTCTTGGTAAAACGGCTTCACCGGACGTTGCACTTTATGAGCCAGATCCCTCTAATACGAGACAACATCAACCGTCTCGCACTGGGCACCTCGTACGGCATCTACCCGGGCATCTTCCACCCAGTGCTGAGCTGGAAGGTCTCCAAGACCAACATGGGCAAACTCTTGTCCAGCCTGGCCAAGTTTCCGAAACTCAGGACACTGGTGTTTGTTGTCCATCAGGAATTCCAGTTCGAGTTTGACTTTCGGTTTCCAGGGACCATGACACCCATTCCGAATGGCTCATTATTACCAGCGAGCGGCTCTCAACAACACACACCAGTTTTAGGAATGGGAGTGGGAATGGGTGCATCGTTAGCGACAGGATACCCATCCCCCATCAGCGGCGGCGGCGGATCACCAGTGGCTACCCTCTCACCATTACCGAGCCGACCACCCACCGCCAGCAGCAGCAGCGGCAGCAGCAGCACTAATCCATCATTGCCGCTCTCCCCACCATCCTCGTCATCACCAATAACACAACCGTCAACACAATACAGACCGCAACAAGTCCACCAAGCCTATCGCTTCAAATTCGACATCGAAGCCAACATCAACCACACCCCGCGCCGCCCGCACCACAACGAGTTTCTCTACTATCCTCTAGAAATCGACCAAGAGAAAGACGACTGGGATCTTGGCGAAATCGGCGAAGAAGGCGAGTGGTGCGATCCCCGACCTACCAACGACGACTGGAGGCGGTTCCGGAAGAGGTTCATGTGGGCTATGGATAAGAGTAGCAGTGAAATGGAGGCTGCCTCTTCTGCCTCTTCTTCCGGTGCCGAGGAGGAGAATCTTAATGTTAAAGGCTCAATACCGATAGCGAAAAAGTCGCCAAAGACAGGCGAGAAAAGAAAGGCCGACGGTGGTGCCCTGGAAAGAGAAGGCGGAGGCGCAACAACAACAAAAAAGAAGAAGCTAGAACTCCCGAGACTAAAACTCAAGGGGGCGAGTTTGCTGTGGAGGTATACCAGTAATCGCGGGGCATATGTATGAATGATGCCTTCCCCTCAACTTCCCTTTCCTTCCATCATCTCTCTGGTGGGAATTACGGTTTATTATTTACCGGGATAACGGTCACATCGTTTCTCACTTTATTTCATCATTATCATCTGAAGACCATGATGACCGCGAAAAAGACAAAACGGGGCGGGCATACAGGAACTTGAGCGATGGGAGCTCAAAAAAGATACCTAGGCGTTTCTGAGACGGGACAGAGGATGAACGGATGGACATACATCTTGCATATATACTCTTATCCCCCTCGCTCATTGTTCATGGATGGATGGATGCCTAACTTGGCTGTTTCTCGCTATTTACAATATACTACCTACGATTACTACCATAATTACTTACTGATTTGCCTGCACCTGACATACTCATCTGTCCTGCTTCAGAATGACGGACACACACTCCTCAGGGATAATCACGAAATACTTGGACATATGCAGACTTTCTTCAGCACTTGGCGATAGGCATCAATGCCCTCCTACCACCACATCGTCCACGACCACATTCTGGACTTAGATCAAAGACTCGCTGGTTGTATTTTGTTTGCCATCCCGTTTCAGTTCTGTTGAATCCATGCTTTCCCTCTTCATAGATACATCTTAATCAACACAACATGTCCTGTTATCTGCGGGCATGACGTGAGAGGTTGGTTCGGGGCGGTGTACGGATATGATGCTGAACATGGCCTTTTATCTCCTCATCAATCAACATACACGGTTTACCTCCCAAGTTACTTTACTGCTACAGGTAAGGCAGACAAAACAAGCGTTCGGTTCCATGAGTTCTCATTTCACTTTTATCCCGCAGAAGTTGTAACCCACTCCCATGTACGCTTCGCACGGGGAAAAGATGCCGACTTTATTACCAAGCAGGATCACGCATGAATTGCACACAGATTTTTACAACATGGTTATAGGCTCTGAATAGCTTCATTAATCTATCACTAAAAGCCACAAAAAAACAAAAAAACCTGGGTTCCAAACCCTAGAATTACATAGGATATTCATCCTCCAATCATAACTCATTACCGGCCCAATGCTAACCATATCAATGCTTTTGACCCCACTACATGCCCATAGTCAGAGTGTAACCACCATCGACGATCACTGTCTGGCCATCAATATACTGGTTCGCCGCCAGAGCAAGCACTGCCTGAGCCATGTCGATATCTCTACCCGGACGACCAGCGGGCACCTTCTCGGCGTACTTCTCCCGGTCAATGTGAGACTTCTGGTACTCGTCGCTCTCGTCGGCAGTCATCTCGCTTGGGAAGACACCGGGTGCGATGCTGTTGACGCGGATCTTGTGGTTGTTCTCGGCAATCTCGGCGGCCATCATGCGGGTGAGATGGACAGCTGCGGCCTTGCTTGCGTTGTAGCTGAAGTCTGTAGCGCATAAAATGTTAGTCATGGTACAACGCCAGCATTGTTTAACGAGGTATCAAAAACTTACGATGCTGCGAGCCCTTGACAAAGCCACTGATACTGCTGATGTTGATGACAGTGCCCGACCAGTGGGGGTGACGCTCCGAGCTGGCCTGAAGCAGAGGAAGGAACGCCGAAGTCATAAAGTAGATGCTGGCGACGTTGGTCTGGTACGTATCGGTCCAGTCCTTCTCTGTGACGTCCTCATTGTCAAAGAGGTTCTTCTTCATCTCGCCCACGCTCTCTGACTCGGTCTGGACGGTCGCGCTGCTCACGCCGGCATTGTTGACGAGAATGCACAGGCACTTCTCGCGGGACTCGATCTCCTTGTAGAGGCGCTTGACTTCCTCCTTCTTGGTGACGTCACCCTGAATGGCGATGATCTCGCCCTCGATGTCCTTGTTGTACAGCTCAACGACGCGGTCGAGCTTCTCCTTGTTGCGGCCGACGATGTAGACCTTTGCACCGTTGACGGCGAGTGCTTGGGTGGCCATGAGACCAATGCCGGAACCGCCTCCAGTTACAAGGGCAACGCGGCCCTTGAGGTTGAAGAGGGAGTTGCGGTTGAAGTCATCGTGGTTGGCAGCTGAAGCGCTCTTGGACATCTTGGCGAAGGTTCTGGA
This sequence comes from Podospora australis, assembly GCA_033296905.1. Taxonomy (NCBI): domain Eukaryota; kingdom Fungi; phylum Ascomycota; class Sordariomycetes; order Sordariales; family Podosporaceae; genus Podospora; species Podospora australis. Next base: position 27,280 of record MU864435.1, on the reverse strand, counting down.
GGGGGACTTTTGAATGGTTTTTGGTGGGAGGAAGGAGGTTGAAGAGATGATACCGTTCTTATGTGGTTGTTGTTGAAGTGCGGTTCGTGAAATAGTTTGAAGTGTTCTGGTAGTTCTGGTAATGTTGTTTAGACGTGTAAGACGAGTCGCCAAGGGGGTAATGATCATGGTTGTTTGGATGAAGCAGAGACAGATTTGGGCCCTGCAGAGAGAAAACGAGAGCTTATAGACGAACGGTTCGTCTTTAACAGAAGGCATTGTGCAGTCCATGACGAAATCGTTACGCAAAGGGCAGTTACACACTCAGAACCGATGACGATAAAGTGGTTCTCTGACTTACACGCAATTGGCCAATCAGGAGCGATCGACAGGGGTAGCGCCCATAAAAGATGCCCAATCGCCACCATCACCACCGGTATCGCCGACGATGTTCTTTGCATCTTTGAAGCTTAAGACCCAGAGGAGAAGATGATCGGATACACATGCAGGTTTACACACATTAGACCTGGCTGCAACATTGGAAGAATCGGTGTGCTCTCTGCAGACAACCAAAGACTGGAAAAAGCTGGGTGACCATCCGGAGTGGTGGGGACAGGAGAAATAGGATTCCACTAACATCGATCGGTTCCGATGACCCAAAGTCAAGATCGATGAGGCAGAGGAAGGGCGATAGGATAATTAAGGAGAAGCAGCAAAAAGGAGACTAAAAGGAGACTAAAAGGAGACTAAAAAGAGAACAAAACATACAACACCGAGGATTCCCCAGTGGTCACCCACCTGAGTACTAATTCGGCGGTCATGTAGCATGACTGCGAGGATGGAAGACTCCAAAAAGGGTATATTGTTTACTGCTATTGGACTGCAAGACCCTAACAGGCCTATAATATAGTACCAGTATAGGGCTGTTTGTGACAAACCCCGTAACCAGACTTTCTCTGATAAGGGATCCTTTTGAAGGTGGTGCTAGGTATGGTGGTTTGGTGCAGCCAAAGGGTGCACGACAATGGAATGTCTCGACAATAGTCCTCACAAGGTAAGGCAAAGATGCAGTAGGTTGTAGGGACTATCTGTGTGATCCTATTGCTTGCTGGGGAGTCTCGAGATCCCTCTGGATGCTCGATCCTCCCCGTCTATATAGTCCTAACTATTCTATGGGTGTGTCTGGACCCGGAGCTTGGCGACCCGGGCTCGGGTCCTCTGGAGCTGGGTCCTCTCTGATTGGTCTGCTTGCCTCCTAGTCCAGACTGAGGGGTCCTCGTCACGTGCCCAGTGCTGGGCATGCGGCCAAGCCTGCGTGGGCAGGGTTCGTAACATTATATTCGCAGATTCGAATGGTGGTCAGGATGTCCTTATTGGGTTAATAGGAATAACGAGCGCGAGCAATATCCAGCACATCCTAATGGCTATATACGGAAACTTGATCCGGAGAGTGGCGCATGGCACTGGGTTGACGCGAATGGAAATGTTGTCTTGCCGACAACTGTCATCCTAAAGGAGCGAAACCCCAGCAAGGCTGATAACTACGAAAACGAAATCGACACATACCTGCATCTTCGACCGCTCCAGGGCACCCACATCCCGTGTTTGTTTGGTGAAGTAGCTGTCAGCTACGCGAAGAGGATGTACCAGATCAGCCAGCGGCCCACTCCTGCCATCCTCCTAGAATACATCAAAGGAGTGTCGCTAAGCAATCTTCCAACTGAAGAGCTAGAGAGTCCTCACCTTCTCGGGGAACTCAAGGACATGTATAACCTGCTTACGAAAAACGGGGTTGTTCATGGGGATCCAAGGCTTCATAACTTTCCACGTGTCAATAACAGGATCGTTCCTATTGACTTTGAGTTTTCCTACCATCTTCCCAGTGATATAACGAATGAGGATGAATTGAAAACCTTAAAGGGCGAGATTGAGAAACGGGTAAGGCAGGCAAAGGGGGTAAAATTGGAACGTCTCGTCTCAGGCCCTGTCATTGTGAATGGTTTACGGGTGCGAAAGCCTTCCGGCACGGCGATTCATAACGAGCAGAGGGGCGAGGGGCCTGGGAGCTCAGCTACCTAGGGTGTGTTCTCGGCACGGGCGTGTTGGGCCACGGCCGGGATCCCGAGTTTTCAACTGGATATGGTCGTATGTGACAGTTCACTCTCGAAAATGCCCTGTTGAATGAGCAAACAGCATAGATCTGAATAGGGGCATAGTTCGAGATGGAAGCATCCTTCCGCTCCGTGATGTTCTCTTAATTACAGCCTTTCCGCTCACATATGCTAACATCAGGCTGAGAATTCCAATTTCGAGAGACTCGCGGGCGCTCCAGAAGAGAGAGGATGACGCTGACTTCAGTCTCGGTGTTCTCGCTCTGCTACACCCAGCTCAACATCCGTCTTGGGCCACAAGTGACTCAAATCTCCAACAGGAAGCTTCAACGTGATGCGCATCTCCCCGGCCATGATGATGAAGCACATATACCACCCCAAAAGAGCGACGATAAACAGCAGGGCACCGCCAGCCTAGGGAATCGAAGCGTTGTCAATCACCATCCAGGTACATGATGGCCGACCAAACGGCGCACTTACCTTCTGCAACTGACCAGCACCCTCAAAGTCTCCCCAGCTGGCCCTCCAGTAAGCCCCTGAGAGCGTCCAGGCGCCTGCACTGACGAGCAGGAAAATCGAAGCAAACACGGCGTTGATTTTGCACGTAAAGATGAAGAAGGTGAACAGTGCAAATCCCCAGACGATCAGATAGAGCGCCACGACCGAGTTGTATTCACGGGACGCCAGGCCGGTTGGATCGGTCGCAGTTGCGTACGGTGCACCAAGTTGCAAAGTTGGAAGTTGCAACATGCCGAACGATAACCAGAAGACGGCGAACAGGCCCATGACCATCATCGGGAAGAAGTTTCCCATGATCCCTAAGACATGAGTCAGTCTTGAATTGTGCTCTTGGGATGGGAATGGTTGAATCACATTCAAAGACCATGGCGAATAGGAGGAGCACTGGGCCGACGAAGAAAAAGATTCCACTGTTTGCTTTCAGTATGCAGTGTTTTCAGTATGCAGTGTTTTCAGTTTGAGTGATCAAGATGGCTTACACAACAGGATAGAAGCCCGAAGCGCCGCCCCAACCCATGCAGACCACCGAGAAGGTGAAGGTTGAAATCACGAATCTTCGATACGACAGCTATCAGCATATGTCCGCTCTGGTTTGAATCCTGACTTCTGAAACGCTCCTTACTCACCCTACAAAACCCAGAGCGGTGGGATTGGCAAACCGCTTGTTGTAGTCACCGACATGGGGAACTTTTGGAGTGAGGTAGAGCTTCTCGAATAGCTCCGGGGACATCGTGACCCCGGTTTGGGTCCTATACAAACCCCTTTCTTCATCTTCGACGATTCTAATTCCATTCTTGTCGTTCATTGTTGACTCGATTGGTGATGCCATCGTGGTGCTTGGTGTCCGGAGACACCTTGGTTTGAAAGATTGTGTTCTCAAAGTGTTCGAACATCAGGCGAGGAGGAACCTCTTATGGCCTATGGGCTAGACACCACTCGACCAAACATATCCGACATAGCGAATGCACACCATTAACCCATCACGTTCCAGCACAAGTTCGCACCCTCAACCGGGCCATTGGTGCACAACAGCCGGCACTGGTGTGAAGCTTCGTTCATTGGTAATTCAATGTCTGCGTCGTAAGCATAGGCGCACATCCGACCACGCTCCTGGTAGCGCTCGAGCAAGTCTAGGCCCAACGGTGGTGGTGTCGTTAGGCGGGTGTGGCTTCTAGGGGGTCACAGTTCGACCAATATTGGAAGTCGATGGCTTCAAACGGTCGACTTGGGGAGCTGAGGAATCATTACTAAGTTCCCAGCCAAGGAGGTCCGATGCTACTACGCGGCATGCCGTTTCGATTGCCGCGTCCCATTGGTGTACGTGGAGCTCAACTGCCGGTGGTATTTTTGGCGACCGACCACACACACCTTGAGGAATATTGGGAAAATGCAAGATACTATGGGCTCGAAAAAAAGCAAAACGGAGAACGAGGTGGGGATAGTGGGAACTTTCTGGGAAACCAAATCAGTACAGTCCCCAGCGTCGATAATTACCAGTGGCATTCATCGACAACTTGAATCTCGAGGCCCGGTAGGTGCAGGTGACCCGGGAGGTAGTAGTTGTATCGAGGCTTGATGTAAGCACGGTGGAAGAGCAAACCGGGATTGCAATTCTGACTTCACTTTCGTCCACAGCCAATTCGCTCAACTGGAGGCGAACCAGCACTCATGACGAAGACAACATTGTGAAAGGTTTGTTGCGAGATTGATTGTCCGCCTAAGTGGTGTGTTGTGGCCGACATGTGGTTTCAGACAGCTGATTTTATGTGGATGACTCTTCTCAGGGCTTAGGACGTAGGTGCATGAGGGTATCACCACTTCCACACTCTCCACCATTTAACATAACCCGGGCCTCCACAGTAATCAGTACCTATTCATTTCTCAACAAGAACCGGTCAAGTTCTACCACGTGGGAGCAATATACCATGATCAGCACCGCGCACCACAGCCGCCTCATGGGCAATCCACACCATATGGAAGTGCATTTCCCAGGAACCGGTCGAGATTACCAGCACCTTCTAGAACAAACCGACATCTCGATCAATCAAAACATACCCCTGGATATATGTTTGTGCGAGCCTATCACAAGGTTGCGGATTGCACACTATCATGAGCCTGAAGGTATTCATCTAGGCTAAACACCCAATCTCAAGTACGGGACTAGCCGCCACCCTATATATGAGGAATGAATTAATCAACAGTATTGGCGGTGCGGGGAGCTGGCAGAAGGAGGTATTTGATATTAAACTCAATTCACCCGATCAGGAAATGAACATGTCCATCAGTCGCTCTGCTTTCCAGTTCATAAGCTCCATTGGCCTTTGGAACCCATCTCGTTCGCCATTAAACCCCTCTCGTGTCAAAAACACCGATTGAGATAGACACTTGGAATCATAAAAACCCCCAAAATCCAAGAAATATCACTGATTTTGAAAAATGCAACTCCTCACCTTCCTGACAATAACCACAACGGCAGTCCTCGCCGTCCCAGCCGCTCTGCCCCTCGCCGCACGACAACACGACATCACGGGCCCGTGCCCAGTGACCAAGGACAATGCGGACGTCTGCCGGGACATGATCGACTCGAGCGGGTGCTGGAACGGCATCATCGGGGCCAACGGTGACGGAAACGCCACCAATGCGGAGCGCTTGTGGACTTGTGTCCCAGGGGGCAAGAAGAACGTAAGTTCAGTTCATAAGCTTTGGTTGCTATTTGAGGACACCGGAAGCTGACATGTACCTAGATGTGCGAGTGCTATGGGTGCGACTGGGGATTGGATAGGTTCATCACCAAGCACCAGCTCTGTGCGGAATTCGAGACGCCTAAGCCGGCCCCTTGAGCCTCTGAGTACCTAGGTAGCTATAGGAAGAAAGGGAGGAATCAGTAGGATGTAGCGGTATATGGGGTAATATAGACGAAACTGTACATGCTTAGAAGAAACAGGAGTATTAAGAACTTGTCACAAACCAGAAGAGGTACACATATTCTACCGTGCCTATCGTCGAGTGCCTCCCTTTGTAAATACCCCTAATTAACGATTGGCCGTCGTGCCCTATATGACAGGAAGAAAGAGAATGGGTTGACCAAATATGCATTTCTACCTCGGTATATATATCTTCACTGCATCATGAATCGCTATGCTAAAACAAAAGAAAAAGATGTAATCCCAGTTGATGTAATCACCTCCCTTCCTTCCCTCCTTCTCCAAAAAAACACCTGGGGTATCTCCGCCAGGAAAACCAGAAAAGTTCGTGATACATGATATGCCTTGAGCTGTTTTTATGTTAATATGCTGCCCGCCTGCTTGCGCCCGGTAAAATCTGATCATCACTTCCATCATCTGCTGCTGCTGCTGCTGCTTCTTTTCTTTTGAGAACCCTCCACTTCTAGGCCATGAAAGGAACCTTCTCATACAACCCATCGTACAACTTGCCCACCCACCCCAACGTCGGCCCACCCCGCGCCACAACTCCCAGTCCGCCGGCAGTCCACACCAGAGCTGCCACGAGAGAAACACCGTTGATCACCAACAGCTTCCTCCTCCTCTTCTTCTTGTTCGCCTTGTCCACAACAGCATTGCCCGTGTGCCGCTCCAGCTGCCAGCCCGCACCCTGCGACAGGCCCCACCACTTCGCCCACCCCCACACCATGTGCCCGCAGCCCAACCCCAACAACGCGGTAAACGACACCCACGAAATCACCGGGTGCTTCGCGAACCCGTGCGAGACGTACGCCAGCCCAACGTTGGCGCTATCCCCTTCCACCAGCAGCGGTAGCCCGCGGTTCATGAACACGTGCGCAGCGAAAATGGCGGCGAATCCGTACCCCGAAGCGGCGATATAGCTCAGGGTGGGCCACCCAGATTTTAGGACGGAAGGGGGTTTTCCCTTCTCGACTTGCTGGCCGTAGCGACGGAGGTTGTACTTGCGCCGGAGCAGGCGCAGGGCAATACCGGAGCCGACGTGGGCTACCACGGGGAGAGCGACGAATAAGGGCTCGGAGAGCGGGGTTTGGTAGATTTCTCGAGCGAGGAGGAGGTAGGACTCGGAGGAGGCGACGGAGCGAGCCGCGAGCGGGATAATCGAGGTGGTGGCTATGTGGAGGGTTGTGAAGAGGGTGAAGGTGTACGAGGAGTACTTTTGGATGCGTGTTACTGTTGAAGGGACACTATGTCAGTTTTTGAGCTTTATGAAGAGACGGAAAAGTGGTAAAGGTAGCCGTACGGTAGTAAATTGCGCTGTGCCCGCCGCCGCCGCTTAACCCTAACGTCGTCGAGTTGGTCGGAGGCGACGTGGTCCCTGGGTTTGACCGGAGGGAGTGTGTCGAGTCGGACATGGATAAAGACTCTTCTTCGGGGAGCGACGGGAGCTCCCTGTCAGGGCTGGCTGACAACATGGGAGAGTCCATTGGTGTAGGATCGAGTTCGAGGAGTGACGACACCGCCGACGAGGTTACAGAGAAATCCGAAATAAAAGTCTCTTGTGATGCCCTCGGGCGTAATGAGCGGGAGGAGTACATGTTGAAAACAAAGCCGGCTGGCTGGCGTCACACACCCTACAGGAAATGTGCCGCCTTGTCTTACGTTTTGGGGCTTTTTTTCTTTTTCTTCTGGTTTGCTGGCCGGTGCTCTTAATTCGAGGTCCTTAAAAACCTTGGTTTCACAAAGATCGGAGTTTTGTTGAGTCGGCCAGTGACCTGGTTGAGTCCGCTTAGCGGGAATCTGGGGTAACTGAGCCACTAGAAAACCGCTCGGCCGACGCTAACCCGCTTGGCCCAGCTGGTCAGCCCTGTCCCCTGTCGGTCTGGGAGGTCAAAGGGTCTTGGCAACTTCAGATGACATCGGGAAGTTCCAAAGTCAAATTCCACTTCGAACTTGAACGACACGAACAAGAAAATCACAACAACCGCTTACGTATGTCCGCTTTTAAAACACGAATCAGCAACGATGCCTCCGAGGAACTCAAATCTGCCACCTGCGCAGACAGCGTCAGCGCGCGAGGCGCTGCAACACCTCTACTGCCAGCTCTGCCAAAAGGGCTACAGCCGAATGAACGACTACCAAGCCCATCTGAGTAGCTACGATCACAGCCACAAGCAGCGACTAAAGGACATGAAGGCCATGGTCAAAGGTGCGGGTACAGCACAGCGGAAGGAAGATAAGCCAGAGGGAATGGTCAGCATCAAACTAGGCGAAGCGGCGGCTGGTTCGACAAGCGGAGGATTTAAGAAGGGTGGTTTTAAGAAGACGGGGTTCAAGGCCGCCTTCGTACCCGTTGGCACCACCACCGCCGGGGCACCAACCCCTACGACTCCTGCTGCCACTGCGGAGAAGAAGGGCGATATTTCTACAGTTCTTGGTGCCGAAAAACCAGTCAGGAGCGAACTCCTCGAAAGTGATACCGAAGACGAGGGCTACGAAGTCTACGACCCACGAAAGCCGACCGATTGAACGACGAAACGGAGTCAACCATACAGAGAAAGCAACATTCTTCATAGTTACGCAGACGTCACCGTACTTTGGGCAACAATCGCTTCCACAGAGTTTGGAGGTAGGGCTAAATCTATTTTGCGTCCCCTCTATACCTGTTGCTTACATTTACAAGGTGCCACCGAAACCAGTATTCGGATCAAACCCCGACAAATCTTCATCCAAGAGCCCTAAGATATGGGTATTGCCCGAGAACCAATTCCCCAGCTGCGCCGCCTGGTCGGCATTCAAGTCGGCACTAGCATTTCCGCCTGAATTTCCATACCCCGCAGCGGTACTGCCAGGATGGGCATGATACTGCGGCATGAACCCGAGCTGGTTGAGATACATATCGACATCGTTACCGACCATAGACATGTTCTGATTGGTGGCCCCTTGCGACCTAGTCTTGATGCAGAGGTTGGCCACGTTCAAGAGCACCTGAGAAATGCGATATAGTTTGTCGATTGCCTCGGACACCGGACATACGGGCAAGAGTCCATCCACGAAGTCCGATAACCGCTTTAGATCATCCCGGTCAGACGTCTCGACGATGTGGCAGAAAAGTACGATTATGGGAATGAAAGGGATGTAGATGACGTTCCTGTGGGCAATTAGTCACATGGCTCAAACTTCTCAGAGAGGAAGATTGCAACGCACCAATTAAGATAACCAGCTTTCGCATACAAATGATCGCCGGCCATTTCCATGCACTTCTCGTGTGCTTCGAACGCCTTTCTCGCCGCCTGGATACAATCTGGGCTGAAATTGCTTCCGGACCCCGGGGGTGGTGGGATTGCGCGGTGGATCAGAGTCAGTGCTGACCAGAATATCAGATCGTCACCCAGGATCGCCAGGTCCATGGAGTAAAGAGTATTGGCATCGGAGCCAGCTTGCTGGACCTTTTGCCGAGTATGTTTGATGATGGGATCAGCCTTGTCGGCCAAGTTTTCTGGTTCCACACGTTAGGTTCTGCGAGTATCGCCAAGTATGGATTTTCGTACCAACAACTTGGATGAGCTCGCGAGCATTCTCTGCTCGCTGCTCAGGCGAGAGAGTCAATGCTACTGGGCTGTATAGTTTGTCGTACGCCTTGCCCCTATCGACCTGTTAGCTTCTTCATTTCTCAGACTTCTCGTGCTCCTTCAGCAAACATGCGACCTACATGAAGTGGGCGTGGACAATCCATTGGTCCATGATAAGCCGCCACATCATATTCGGCACATTGACGCTATCGCCCAGTTTCATTGGCACAGTAACATCGTAGTCCTGTATCACCGATGCACGGCCCGCTCGAAGCGAAAGGGCCTTATCCAGTAGGTACGACAACCAAAACACCAATGCCTTCTCTTCATGTTCAGGCGTGGAGGGTGTCTTGAGCTTGTGGTAACCGAGATTCTGGCACATCATCGCCGCTGAGGTGTTCAGATCTCTGGCCAGGGAGTACTTCCCTGTTTCAATACTGTACATTGAGCCGATGAGCAGCACTTCGATGCTTTCTCTCCGCGTCGGCATGAGGAGAGGCAAGTTAGCGAGTACAGTCTCAAAATTGTCTCGACACACAGCCATGCATTCCAGGAGCTGGGTTTGTTTGGTCCCCTCAGCGAATGCTGCGCGCTCGCGAAAGAGGAAGTAGAGTGTGGCGTTGACGGTCCCGAAGAACATGATGCTGTAGTCTTCAATGGCAAAGTAAACCTTACGGCAGCGCTCACCGAAATTTTCAACGGCTGTGAGGCTGAGAATGGTTGTCAAGCTCGCCGGAGGAAATTCTGGTCATGTATCAGCCACCACCGTGGGCAGTCAGGGGACATGTGCGAAACTACAAACCCTTCAGTTCCCGCAAGACACCTACGACGACCTGCGACGGCGGCATAGGAAGGTCTCTTATCCCACCCTTCGGCAGAGGTTTCGCGTGTGAGAGACGCGACTCGCGAGAGCTTTCTCGATTCTGCATGCCCACGATCTGCTGGAGGGACGATAAGGCGGACTGCATTTGCGGGTCAAGGCTCTGGAAAGGCGTCTGCGCTACAGCGCTTTCCAGAAACTCGCCTGCAAAGACGGTCTGCGATCTCAGGGACGAGTGCCCCTCGAATACCGAGTCATCATCGTTGCCATCGTCGGGTCCGTACAAAGCATCGGCGCCGTCTCCGGTATCCGGCGATGACCCTACAATCGGTGGTGGTGCTACCGGTGCAAAGGAGAAGGCAGCAGCCAAAGTCTCTGTTATGCCTTGCGATGGGGACGTTGAGGCATTACAGGAATTGTTACTGTTGTTAATGGAGAGCGTCAGGCTGTGGAGCATCCGCTCAATAGCCCCAAGACGTGCGTCAAGCCCATCAATCTTCCTTTCGCTGCAGAGGTCCAGAGAGCACGATTTCAGTATCCCCCTTTAAGTCAAAGGTACACCTTCCGAACAGACTCACTATTGATGGGTTATGAGAACCCGCTGTCGGGGCTCTTTGGGCTTGAAGCCAAGACCAGTTGAGCTGCATTGCCGATTTGCTATTCGGCAGTTGGAGCAAGTAGGCGTTTCCTTATCACAGCGGATCTGGACTCGGACAACCCGACATTCATCAGCCCACGTACAAGAAATGTTTATTATTATTATGGAACCATGCCGACGTACCTTTCGATGGCGACATTGATCACACTGTGCAAGCAAGCTCGTTAGCGCCAAGCCTGATAGCCGAAACCGCAAGATCACCATCTGAACGGTAAGAACGGTCGGGGGCAATGCTCTAGAAACTTACGGCCCTTTTTGTTGAGCCAGAACCGAGATCAGGGCTCTCGCTGGGATTATCTGGCTCCTCCATGGTCACTGATCACTGAAGCACTGAACCCCCGCACCACTCAGCGCGCTCAGTAGTTGACAAGGGGGGGCCCTCTATCAGCTAGGTACAGTGATTCGGCAGCACAGTAATGCTGCGGGCTTCTGAGACTACCAGCCCTTAGGCAAGCACAGGGCCAACGGCAATCGGTCTTCGGCGGTGTGTGGAACCGTCTTTGATCGTGTAATATGCTGCTTCGACGGTCTTTCCCGGTCGGTGAGGTGGGAAATGGGGTTCGGAGCGGGACGCCAAGTCTTGTTTCATTGTCCGCGGGGCCCGAAAAGAACAGGGATCATGTGTGCGGGTACCACGGAGCTGACCCGTCACACAGTACCGGAACGGGGCATATCGTCGTCGGTGACATCACGTCGACAGCGAATCAGATCTGACGTTGACTTACACCGCAGTTGACTGTCACTGACTGGCTATATCTACCCACCTACAGCCTCGTGGATGCAACTCGACGCCTCAGTCGGGCGTTCAATGGCTTTATGCGGCAACTGTATTTGATGGACGTTGAAAGTTTATAAAAATCGTGTAGCATTGCGGCCGAGCCCGAATGCCCCTGAAGAACCCCAGGCGGGATGTCGAGGAGAAACCCGCTGGAATTACTCAGCCATGAACTGTGTAGTAACGCTTTGCACGATCCAGTCGATCCCTGACTGTGTACCGGGTTCGCCGTCTCATGTCAAGACGCCTCACAAATTTGGTAAGAATTATAACACTCGGAATGACCGTCTGAGCAGTTCTCCGTTTATGGAGTACACGAACAAACCTACCAGCAAGAAACACAAGTTTGCGGGTCGAGCGTCTTCAATGGGTGACAAGGCCTTCACTGTGATGCAGCAGATGTATTCTCGTCTTGTTGCAAGAACTGAGAGTAGTTTGAGTCTGTCGAGGTGAACCGGCCGCCAGCGGCTTGCTATTTTGACCTGCAGGACCAAGAATCTGTCCGATTCTCTCTGGAAGCCTGTGTGCAGAGCTCCCTGATGCCCTCCTCCCTCAGCTGCTTTCGATGGTGGGCTCCGCAACTCGGAACCACCGACTATCCCACCCAGCCCAATATCCCACTTGTGCCCTCCACGCACCTTTTGTTGAGGCGCCGAATATGACCGAAATGTTAGTATGTTATCAAAAGTTTTTAAAGAGCCGAAATGTCCATTGCCGGAGTGCTGCTCCTGGGCACCCCTTGTCCCTGACACCTCTTCTCCCTGACGCCTTTTCAGGCCACACCTATACCTTTCCCAAACTCTTCACGATTTGCTTTTGCGCCACTACCTATCAGGCACTCACTCACTAAAGTCACGTCTCATTTCGAACCTGGACCGACCTGGATTTTTCGTCTTAGAGTCCAGATCCCATCAGAAGCTCGGTTCATCGAGCAGCTTTCGTTCTGCGTTCACGGGTAAGACTCGGGGCGAACGGTTGGTATCACCAACGTCGGACCTTGGTCTTGCTAAACCGACTATTTCATCAAGGTAAGTCAAGCAAGGACCTCATAATTCTCCCATGGTAACTGACGACGACCGACTTGCCAGTCACCATGACTCGAGTCCCGACGAACGATAACGGCAACTCTGTCCCTGCCCGGGTCCCGGGCGGAAACACTCACGAGCGGTGTGAAATCTGTCACCGCATACGCCGGTCCGACCAGCAAGAAAACATCCACGGCCCGCGGTCGCGGGTGACTTCTCCTGACTTTTGCCCCGGTCATTTGGCTGATGACCGCCGTCAAGACAGCGCAGAGTCTTACTCTAAGTGCGTCTTTTCATACTCTTCATCCACCTTCCCCTTCTTCTCCTGCCTTTCCCTCATAATCCCGTTCATGCCAGCGTCACCCGCCTTCCTCTTCCTCGCCATTGAATGCTGACAGTCTGTCAGCTCTTCCCGGCCTTCTTCTTCCCGTGGTCCTAGTCCTAGCCGCTTCGGGCTCGCCGAACTCGTTCGTGGAGCGGGAGCGCGCCAACCTGGCGGTCGTCGCTTCGCCATCTCGGGCCAGGGCACGGGTAGTTTGCCCAACCCTCCTCAACTCAGCAGCAGCAACACCAATGCTGTTGGCTTTGGCAATCTTAGCTCTGCTTCTCCTGGGGTTCTGGCCAGTCATTCCAGCGCCCATGCCGATAAGAGAAAGCGGTGCCATAACCGGGCAGAGGGGTACGAAGCGGACCTTGACAGTGATTCTGCTGGCGAAATGAGTACGAGATCTCGCAGGAGGTTGTCTGTTGAGGACGACGATGATGAGGCTACTCGCCTTAAGTCAGAGTCATCGTCTAACAGACGCATCTTCCCGGCGGTTGGGCGGTCCGGTGCCCAACGATTCCGTTCGCTTCGTGAGTCTGGGTATCACCGGCATGGGGGATCAACCACGCCTGCTCCCGCTCCTCGCCCTGCCGGTGGTCCCGCTACCGCTCCCGCTGCTGGTACTGCCGGTGCCCCTCGTCCTGCTGCTGCTCCTCTTCCTGGTGGTGCTCCCGCCCCTACTCCTTTTGCATCATTTTCGTGGCCGCAAAACTTGCCCCTTCGTCCCAAGAGAGACGATACCGATGACGACCAACACCCCTCGCCCAAGCCTGATAAGCGAAAGGAGCCTAAGGTCTAGGGTAAGTTCCTGATTCACCTCTCAAGATTCCCTTTTGATCTTATTCACGTTCTCAAAGCTGACTTTGCTTATCGCATCACAGATCCACTGGTACAGATCCAACCTGTCAAGCACTATCGGGTAGTGTCTTATCGGTTTGGATCTGTCGGATTTCCTCATTTTATTTGTCATTTCAACTGCCCGTTTATCTTGTCCCGTATCATTTCCTTCTGCGTGTCTTTTCGTCTTATTGACGTCAGCCTCGATTCAACCCCCCCTTGCCTATCTAGGTACCTGTAACAGGGTAGATGGGCAAGTCAAAATCCTGTCACGACGTTCACGATTCATCTTCGTTTTACGGGAGGTACTATTCATGGCATTTTCATCATGATACCCTATACCCTAGATGTTACTCATTCAGATCAGGCCGGCATGTGTTTTCCCACCCTGGTGATGTGGTTGTTGTCAATCATCGGGGGTGTGTCTTTTCTATTTGGCCTTTCACGTTGGGAACGTGACTGGACTGGACTGGTGCCTCAAATGGGGGGTTATTGAGACAGGTTTTATCTTTTTGTTTTTTTAAAAGGGACTCGTCATTCAACATTGGGAGCTTCAGCGGTTTTTTTTTTTCATATTCTTTTTTTCACCTTTCAGATCTAAATCATGGGGTCTTGATTGAGAGGAGTTTATTATATATCTGCTTTACACACCATGGATAGGACGGATAACTCGCTGGGGGGGCTTGGTTATATATGGGTTCGGGTCTGAGAGTTTGAAGATTATCAGCAATACTCAATCCATCTTTTACAACAAGGTCAAAGTTTTGTGTTCTCCAAGTGCTATTGATCTTTCTGATGAATGATCGAAACTGAAATCGTGTGAATAAGTCTTGAAAATCAATCGTTCCCGAGGACAAGCAACATTACGACAGAGAATACATGGAAACAGAAGACACCAAAAAGATGGCTTAAACAGCGGCAACTCTTATCGACTGGGTGATCTCTCGTGAACTGCGAGAGTGAAAATGTGTATCTGATCTTAAGATACCGGTGTTCTTCTAATACACAGAAAGACAAAATCAAAAAGAAAAACAAATACCAAAAAAACACACAAAAAGTAATTGCTAGAATAGCTGCGACTCGTTTCGATCGAGTGACCTCCGGGTTATGAGCCCGGCGCGCTTCCGCTGCGCCACGCAGCTTTGTTTTTCTTGCTTGGAATTTCGATCCAGAATGTGGATCTATATAGGATAGGGCTGACCTGGATCCATCCTGAAGCCTTTTCCGTCCTCATTTTTGACTCCATCCCCACACTCCACCTCCACCACCACCAACTGGCAACCCTGCCACCTGGTCCATCCTCACTTCTTTCCATCCTGCCATCCCATGTCTAGATCCGCGATAGTCCTATTTCTCTTTTGCCTGCTGTTATTCGACAAGAACACTCAAATTCATCTCCTGCTCCGAAATCATCACATCCAACCCCGGATTCCTCTCAAAAAAATTCACAGGTTTCAACCCCACAACCATCTTCTCGCACGGCATGACCGGCCAGTCTTCTGCCCTGGGGTTATGGGTGGACCCGAACGTGTGCCAGAGGACGATATCCCTGTTTCTGACACTTCTCTTCTCTTTGTCTCTGCGGGATTGAATCCAAGAAGAAATCCCCTCTCCGCCGAGGGATTGCATCGTAAACTCCCCCGCGGGGAACATTTCCTCTTCACTCTGCCGCGTGACCCACACCGCGTGCTGGGCAAACTCTGAGCGTTTCGCGTGGTAGCTTGACGGGTGAGCCAACAGCATCTGGCTGTAGCAGGGGAGGAGCTTGAATCCCACGGGGGTGCCAGTGGTAGGGTTTAATTTGTTCTCGTTGACGATTTTGAAGACGCGGTTTATCCTGTGGTCGAGGTCGAGCCCGGTTTCGGTCTCTATGTAGACAGGTTTGGTAATGTAGCCTACCCCGAAAGGGTTATGTACGGCAGGGTCGTTGATGGGTAAAGCGTGGGATTCTTCTACTATCAGCGAGTTGGAATGGCCGTCGAGGGCGGGATCGATGCGGAGGCAGAACATGTGCTGGTGATACGGGGCCAGTACACCAGGGGCTACCACGGTGCCGTAGGGTACGGTGTCGCCTACATCTATGGGAGCAGTGGATAGGATCCCCGTGGCGCGGACCTCGTAGTGGATGGACGCGTCTTGGCTAAAGTAGAAGAGGAAGATGTACTCGTAGTTACTGGCCGTGATGATGGTTTGCAGGACCAAAACGCGGGAGCGGGTCACGGCTGCGTTGTTTGTGCGGGGGTTGGTGTGTTTCCTATTTTTCAACCATCAGTTTCTTGATGGCACAAGGTAAAAGGGGGAGAAAGCGCATACCAGAGAATGCCATCGTCGATTTCGTGACAGCAGATAACGTTGGGCATCTTGATGGGGTCACCGGAGTGGGAGACAAGCCAGCCGTCAAAGTACGTGATGTGTCCCAGACAGTCACAACCCAGTTTCAGGTTGTTTGCACAGACACCTGCTCCGTCGTTTCCAAGGTCGAAGGCTGCTTTCCGTGGAAAAGGGGCACGGGGGTCTCCGTAGGGCACAAACATTTCTGCGAGAGACAGCCGGTAGAACAGACTCCTCCCATCGTACCGGATATCGTGCAGAGTCATGCCCTCGCGGTAGTTGAAGCCGACTCTCATCGTCCACTTCTCCCATGAGATGGCGTTGCCGGATATTGAAAACGAGGGGCCTTCGGGCTGCGAGATGTGGTACGGCTTTGTGGTGGTTCTCTGTTCTGTGGAGGGTAGGGTAGGGTAATACTCGCTTGTGTCGTGGATCTTTCTTCTATCAAACTCCTTGGGTAAGCCATTGTTGTCAGTGGCTGCTCGATCAGCTTCACCGGATGGCAGATGGAAGATCTTTGCCACTTTGAGATCCTCGGACATTTCGACGCAGAGGTCCAGGGGGTAGGCATAGTGGTTTGCATCTGGGTCGGGCGACAAACGCATGTAGAACCAGCACTAGTCAACGTTAGCTGTGAATCTTGGAGATAGGTTTCGAAAGGGACGACATACCATAGTCACCTTCTTCGACATGTCACTCATGCCATCCGTGCCATATGTCCACGGCTCAACAACCACCGTGGCCCCCTCGGGCAGCTTCAGGGCTTGGACTTGTTCCTGTACTCCGGCATCTGCCATGCATGCCAGCTCAACTTTCCGCACGTATTCTCCGTCGATATGCGCTTGTCGGCCGTGATGGACACGCTCAGATATCACTTTGGAGTGATCGAGGTTGACACGAAATTCATTGAATTCCTTCTTGATGTAGGCATGGACTTTGGCAATCCTCGCTGGTCGTCTCAGAGTAGCAAAACCCTTATCTGGAGACTTGTCGTGCTCTTGATCGAGGAAGGGCACCATGTCACATTTCGGCGGTTCAACGAGCGTGATGACCCGGAAATACATATCCTTCTCGGCAACATGGCGTCGTATGATATCCGCAACCTGTTGGGGAGTCACTTTCTGTTCAACAAATCAAAGTGTTCGTGGCACTACTCACCCGATGAATTTCATCGGCAGTTAAAGGATCCAAAGGGTGGAGGTGAGATGTCATGATGTTCGTACTTTAGCTGAGAGTTGAAGCCAAAGAAGAAGATTGTATAATCATAGTATGTCTGTATGTATTTACAACCAAACTCCTCAAAAAACATTGTGAGTGAGCAACAGAAATCGGGATTGGCCGGTGTCGGGAGGGGATCATCCACTAGCTTCGGGATCGGAGACCGGAAGTGGACTTGGGACTCGGCACCCCCCTCACCGGGCCGTTCCGCAATCTAATGGCCCTGCTCCCGACAACCTGTATCTCTTATCACCACCTCAATCAGTCGATGCGCTTAGTCTAGACCTCCTGTGAATATTCAACTTGTCTACCATTTGTGACAACAAGGGGGTGTGCCTCTTCGGCATAAACAGATAGAGCTCGAGCCTCTCAGAATATGCCTCTACCGTCGCCGGTAGGTCGGGAAGGCTTCCAAGATTGTCAAAGAACGCGTCGCGAGAAGCCCCCGGGGAAGCCGTCATCGCAGCTGTGCATAGGCACCAGAGCATCAACCCCTGATCGAACGTATTGTCGCCGAAAGACGAGGCGGCGGCGATCGCAATATGCAGTCCCTCACCAAAGCATCCCATGACAATCTCGTTATCCGTGCTGGCGTTGAAGAGGAATATCTGAGCGGCCAGAAGAATGCACAGATCCTGCCCCTCGAGACCTTCAAAGGTCATGAGTCGGTATTTGAAAGCCGCGTACCGCTTGAACAACCACTCCCCCAGCTCTGGATTCATTTGCGGTTGGTTCTTGGCGGTCATGTCTTCCCAGGCATTCTCTGCGATTCGGACAAAGTCTCTTATGTCCACCACCATCGCATGTAGGTCGGGATGCATCGGGATCCGCAAAAGAGCTTGTCCAAGCCTGGGAAGCGTATCGGTTCTTTGCCGAGACTCCCCAGATACCAAGGGCGGGACCGGACCAGGGTCCCACGATGCTTTCAACGGGGAGGAAGCGATGCCTTCTTTGAGAGCGATATAGATGTCTGCCTTGATGATGACCTCGACCACGTACGGACTGAATCGCTGCCATCCACCCATCTGGTCGACTAAACCGAGCACTGCTCTCAAGTGCATCCTTGTTTTCGTGCCTATAGGGTCTCTGTACTTTGTTGCGGCGACATAACCGGGCGGACAGCGGGACCAGAGCTCGGGTACGTCTTGCCAGTATTGAGTCATAGCCAGCGTGAAGATGGAAACGATCAGCCAGTCGTTAATTTCCAGTGTCGGGTCCGCAAGCCGTTCTCGGATGGCCTGGATGGCATTTCCTATGAAATACTCGGGTGGCCGCGTCCTGTCCAGGTGCCCATAATTCCAGGCCATGAAGCTAGCTGCGGAGGCGAATGTTGCGTGATAAAGAACCGGATCTTGCAGGGCATATCTCGCCATCTTTTGGAAGAAAGCATCATGTCTGGCAAGAACTCGAGGATTTAGAACCGTCCACGCTGGGGCGAACGACTCTGCCAGATCGGTTCGCTTGGGGAACTCGGTTGAAACCCGCAATATGCTGAATGCAAGATCATTGGGCACGGTCTCCCCGGCGACTGTGGCGTGAAAGGGGTCGGTAGCGTTGCCCTTGATAGGGGCATACAGAGACGCAAGAGGGAGGAGGAGAGAAGCTTTCTTGGAGCTTTTATGGGCGGGATCGGGGTTTTGTGCTGCTGTTTGGGAGGATGTCTCGTCGCCAAGGACCAGTACAGAGCTGAACTTGGTCCATCTTTCTGCAGGCTTGCGGGTTTCGCGGAAACGGCGTTTCTGCTGAACAAAACTGAGGAGCTTGGATTGCTCTGCAGCACGACGGGATTGAACTGCAGAAGACGTCTCGGATGGGTCAACGGAGACGATCAGGAAGTTGGAAGAAGAAACTTTGCGGCCCATTTTCTCGTGCCGTCTTGGGCAAGATATCTTGCATGGAAGGGAAGACGAAGTGTCCGAGGAGGGTAACAAGTTCCCCTTTTTAGGAGTTGCGTGAAGGTGCATACCCCCCTGAAGTCTCCTGCAGCCCTACGACGTGATAGAACAACAATTGGTGAGACGCATATTTGAGCCGCAACTTCATAAAGGAGTCATCCTGGTTGAGGAGTTACAGTAGGATTCACCAACAGGGCCCCATCCTACGGGAGCCAACCTCGATTGGGAGATAAGCTTCCTCTTCGGGTTCACAAAAGAACGCCACTGACCACCAACAGCGCCAATCCCAGCCAATGACATTCAAGGCTATGGCTTAGTTCATCCGTGAGATTATCCATTGGCGTGCATATGATAATTTGCATGTAGAACTAGGTAAGCATGCAGTGACGAAATCCGTGGCCAGTCTGGAACATGGACGGGTGGTTAGCGAAAGAGACGGTCAAGTTTCAACCTACGATTCTTTCGTCTTCGAAAATCAGAAATTCCTAGGTAATCACCTCTGTGAAGGTTGAAATTGCTTCGTGGATGCTCGGCAGTCTAGAGAATCGCCGGGTGAAGATCTCCGTACCGGGTGGGTACAAAATCCCGAGGTGATGCTGTAGCAGACGACACGGAAGCATTTAGAGTAAACTTTAAGCTTGCATGCACACTCATATGTATGTTGGGCATCGTCCCAATGATTTTCAAGCATTGTATACGGAGTAATTATTCATATCAACTGTAGGTAACCTAAACGTTCCGCAAGGACAACCCCAACGAAGCACACCGGAACACAGCGGCTCGCATCGGCCCCCCAAACCCGGATTTTACACCGGGGTGACAGCAAGGGCGTAGGTAGTCGATCGCGATGTCGGAATACCTCACCACCACCACTATTCAACTCCGTATATCAACCAATTGATTCTTCACTTTCTGCACCTCAGCCGTACAAGAGAAATAGGCATCGACTGCTTCCCCTCACACCAAAAACAGGATAAACCACCGACACAATGACGGTAAATTCAAACACCACCAACCGCCTAACCACCATCCTCATCACCGGCATCAACGGGTACATCGCTGCTCACACCGCCCGCGTTTTCCTCCAAGCCGGCTTCTCCGTCCGCGGCACCGTCCGCAATGCCCACCACCCCAACACCCTCTCCTTAACCAAAGCCCTGTCCAAGTACGATGGCAGCAACCGCCTCGAAATCGTCCAAGTTCCCGATATCACCGCCCACAAGGCCTTTGACCATGCCGTCCAAGGTAGGTGGCCACCTCTTCACCCCATTCCCTCCCCCCCAAAAACTAAAAAATAAAAATAAAAAAAGGAGTATCAGCCATCGCCCACCTCGCCTCCCCAGTCTCCATGACCGCCACCGACCCGGAGCCCATGATGCGCGCCGCCGTGGAGGGCACAACCTCCCTTTTGTCTTCTGCCGCCTCTGCCTCTTCAGAAGTCTTAAAATCTATAGTCTTCATGTCCAGCATCAGCGCCGTCTACTCCCCCGAAGCAGACCAAGGCCAGAACCAGCATCAATTCACCTCCCAAGACTGGAACCGTTCCGCCGAGCAAGACGTCGCTCGCCTTGGAGACAAAACGCCTGGATACGTGATTTACCAGGCGAGTAAATCCGCTGCCGAGCGAGCCTTTTGGCGGTTCGCAGAAGAGAACGAGCCGCCGCTGGGGTGGGGGATGGCGAGTGTGTGTCCTGCGTGAGTCTTTCTTTCTTTTTTTCTTTCTTCCATTGCCCGTCGGCAAGATTTACAGACAGAAAAAAAAAGCCCAACAATCGGTCCCCCTCTCTTCCTCCCCACACCCATCGAAACCCTTAGCATGCGCGCAAAGGACATCCACACCATCTACCACGGCGGTGGCATCCCCGAACTCTCCGGCACCATCCGCGCTACTTTTGTTGACGTCAGAGACGTAGCTGATATCGTCTTTGGGGTCATCACCAAGCACCTTGGCTTGCAACAACACACCACTACTACCACCACCACCACTTCTCCACCCCAAGAGCAGCAGACTACGACTTCGTCTTCAGGGCCAACAAGGCAAGAAAGACTCATCTGCGTCGCAGCGGAAAATGTCTCTCCGGCGCAAATGGCTTCTATTCTCAGAGAAACCTACCCTGATAGACGCAATATAATACCAGAGCCTGATCGGGAGGAGGATAGCACTATTCTTGCCAAACTGGCCTCCCATCTGCCCTCTACGGGTAGGAAGTTCGACTCGGAGCCTGCGAGGAGGTACATGGGCAGGGACTGGGTAGGTTTCAAACAGAGCGTGCTGGACAATGCAAAAGCTTTTGTCGATGCTGAAAGTGCATCTTCTTCTTAATTACCATCTTCTTATTCAACTAAACATACCACGCCTTCCTTTTCCTCCTCCCCTTTCTTTCCCTTAGAAAACATTAGGCACCGGCTGCTTCAAATAAGCCTTGAGCGGCGTGGTCCCGTTCAAGTCCCTACTAATCGCCTGCGCGAACGCCTGCGCAATCAAATCCGCCCCCTCGGGACTGGTATGCGTGTAATCAACCGGATACAGCGAGTTAACTTTACTCGCCCCCAGCCTCAGGTACATCTTTGCGACGGCCGTGTAATGATCCACGAAGCTCGCCCCGTTGCCTACATTCTTGGCCGCCTGCTGCGCATAACCCACGAATCTGGGCGGGGCATCATTGCCCGAGTACTTGTTGTTCTGCCACAAATTCTTGGGCGTCTGGCTGCTCAACACGACTTTGGCGCCCTTATTGATAAACGACCGCGTCGCTTGCTGCAGGTAGTAGTTATACGTGTACACCGTCTCGCCCGTCTTGCCGGACTTGCACACCTCGTTCCCCGTGCCAGGGCAGGCAGAGCGGCCGTTATCGTTGGCTGAATTGGGGGAGCTGCCGTCGTTGTGACCGAAAGATATGACGACAATGTCGTTGGCTTTAAGCGCGCGCTCGATCTCGGTGAAGCGGCCTTCGTTAGTGAAGCTTCGGGCTGAGCGGCCGGAGATGGCTTTGTTCACGACTGAGGCGCCGGTGAGGTACTTGGACAGGTACTCGCCCCAGCCGTTGTGCGGGGAGTTTGTCCGTGCCATGGTGCTGTCGCCTGCGAGGTAGACTGTGGGGTTGGCCTGGCGGGGGCTGTTGTTGTTGTTGTTGTTGTTGTTGTTGTTGTTGACGGGGTTGGCGGTCGCCGTGGTGGCGGCCGCGATGGCGAAGACGGCGGAGGGTTGGAATTTCATTTTGAGCGACGCAAAACGGAAGTGGTGAATCAGTCGGGTGGTTGCTCTGGCCTGTGCACTGTCCTGTGCTTTCTCTTTGAAAACCATCAACCTGCTTGGGGACGCCTTGGATTTAAAACGATTCTCTCACTTTTCGCTTTCCCGTAGCCCGCATGCCCGGATGGACCCTCATCAGGTACGACATGTTCCGTTTCCTGGGCCAGAGAAAATGAGGGGCGTGTCGCATTTCCCCGTCCCGCTTTCCAGAAATGTTCCGCTCTTTTCCACAATCAAAGTCGGTTTTCCGTCCGGGGAATTAGACCTCATTGTAAAGTAGATTGCAAGAGTGATCGTCTTGGTTACCATTGCTAGCGTCGAGCAAGCATAACCGCACACTCGCGAGCTTGTTAGTGCCGCTGCATGTTGCATATTGCAGTTGTTCAAGGTGTGCTCGGCTAAAAGGGGGGAAACTTCAGGGATTCCCCAGACAAAAAGACACCGTCAGGTCTCCAACGGTAGTGGTACGCTCCTCGGATGAATCCCTAAACGGGACATTTCGATGCACCGTCTCGGTATCCGGGTCCAGGGCCACCGAAAAGGCGCAGCCGGGGTATAGGCACTTTTCATGTTTGCCGAGTCAATGAGAGTACTTGAATCGGTCTCGCAGTACGTAGAGTAAACCGGTTCGAGAACGGAGGGACGAATTAGAACCGTAATAGACTCATTGGAGGAAAAACCGAGTCCCGCCTGGAACTGCCGTCGTATACTCCTCTAGTAAAGGAGACTGCGTCACGAAGGGACGCACGTCTTCTCCATCAAAGCTTTCCCCCCTGAAGCTGGACATCTGCATCCTGTGTATCAGAATTTGGCACATCGCCGGTAGAGAGAAAATCTCCCAGCTTACCTGCCAGGCTTTGCGCGATGGCCGAATCTCTATCGACCAAGGCGCGCTCAAGGTCCGTCACATAATGTGCGCTCATTATGCGATCTTTTGCCGTGTCTCGGCCATGGGGGTTGTTCCCCCCGCGCTTCGTCAACTCGGCCATGACTGACTTTGCGTATTCCGCTTTGATGGTACTGCTGGAGAGCGCCAGCACAAGCAATCCCTCTACGACGACGCCGAGGGCTGGTATCTGCCTGAGCTGGTTGAGAAGCCCAGAGATGCAAATGGCAAAGTAGTCCTGTCGTTGCGTGACGTCGTTTCTTTTCAACGAAGGACCTAGTTGACAGAGACAGCTGGCAAGAAAGACCGCCCCGTTAATGCTCTGCAGGGCATTATGTTCCTGTTCAAAGTTACTCCGGTGAATTATGACCAGCCGTTTCAGTTGATCGACCGAGGAGTTAAACACTGAACAAGCAGACCCTCTTGCTGTAAAAGTCTGCAACCTCAAGCGCTGTAGCGGTCCTTGAATGAACGGTTGAAAGAGCACGACTACAGCAGAGTGAAAGTGCATGCTGAATGAAGTCAGTAACTAGCAAGTTTCACAGGGGTGGGGGGCGTTGTTGAAAAATCTTGTTAAATGTACTTACTGCATGATCACGGCTTCTGGTGAGTTTTGGCTCCCTCTGACACAGCCGAGCGGGAGCTTGGCCGACCACAGCAAAAGTTGACGGTAAAACTGCTCCGCCTGCTCGAGGGTGGGTGCAAGCCCAAGAGAGTCAGGATAATCCAAGCCTCTGGCTGAACCGTGATACACTTTGTTAATGCCATGGACAATGACTGCTAGTTCGCACTCATAAATGTAACAGGCGTCGGTACGACTGGGACGAGGGATGAGGACCAAAACGCCATCGCCGCCAATGCAACTGTCTCTGCCTGCGAGGGGTAGTAGAGGTGGTTGGTCCAGTACGCATGAACACGCGTGCAAGTCGGTGTAGCTACAGTTTATCAGCATACGTCAAGGGTTCAATGTCTTAAGGGTCAACAAACGTATTATGAGTAAACACTCCCCACGCTGTGTGTGATGAGGCGCGGTTCCAGTCATATCCAGCGCCTTCTCGGTATTCCGGGGCAAAAGGAGCCATCAGCCCAAACCAGCCAATCGCCTGGCATATCATGACCGAAGCCGACCTGTATCTTGCGGCCTGGTCAGGATTACCCGAGGTAGAAGCTACCACTTCGAGTATTGTCGCGGCGGCAGCAGATGTTATTGTGTTCATGTCTTCAGCCTCCCAGAACATTTTTTCCGCAACCAATAAGAACTGCGCTGAAAATTCGGAAAGGCATTGTGGCAGATCATCGAGGTCAAGACCAATATCGGAGTAGGTTTGCTGCCGTCAAGTTAGAATGAGCGCTTCAGAACAGCAACGTCCATAGGACAACTTACACATGTCCAAGCCAGAATCGCGTTGACCAGTGGTCCAGAGCAATACGTGTCACAGCCAGAGATTAGATCATCTAGAAAGAGATCTGAATCGAAGAGCCGCATGGTCGAGTGCTCTACCATGAGGTGGTATGAAATCAGCTTAGCAGCCAATTCATTGGAAATCAAAACGCTGGTCCAAAGACCGATCTCGATGTGTCGTAGTCGATAATCGCATAAGTTTGTGACCCGACCCCGCGAGTTGCGGATATTCCTCAATTGTGTCGCATGGATCTCGCTGTCCACATGCGCCAGGTCAAACGCCCAGTTCAACCCGACCAAGCGGTCTGCATCACAGGGCACCAAAGGCGGATACACCGAGGAATCTATGGTGGTATTGCCCGTCAGCTCATCTTTTTTTCCCGGGTGTTGCAACGAAGGTTCTCTTACATCTTGTCTCCAGCTCGTTTGCTTGACTATTTTGCAACTTTGGTTGCAGCATCAGCTCCGTGTCGAGATCGCCAAGATCAGTATCTGATGGCGCTGAATACTCTGAGTTCATTGGCGACCCCCCCGGTACCGATAGCAGTTCTGGTTGTATGAGCAGGTCGGTGCTTCCAGATGAAGTCACTGAGTACGGCATGGGTTGGTGAGTCCCAGGCTGAGATCTGAAGGATGATGTTTATTTTAGTAGAACGTACCAGGAAAGACTCGCACCGGACCGGGTTGAAAAAGGGCCGTGTTCGCCCTAAAAAAAAGGTACACTGAGATGCAAACTCACGACTGGGCGCCATCGGCCATAGATTCGTCCGGGCAAAGTAGGTTATCTACTAGTATCCGATCATCGAAACGGCGCGTCGTCTCCTCCGAAACTGGAGGTGCCGTCAGGGGGGTCGGGGGTTGTGGTGCATTGACTGTAGGCCGATGAAGAGATATCGAATGAGACGTGAGAATCTGCTCCAGCTCGCTGACTCTCGCTTTCAGCTGGGCGGTTTCCTGTTTCCACCGCTCTTCCTTCTCTTCCTGAGTCAACTCATACTGGCAGCGTTCCAGAGCATTTCGCTGGTAGCGTGCTTCGCATTGAAGGCAAGGATGTCCCGCTTGGCACTTTGGCGTCTTTCGTAAGCTTTCATTTTCTGTATGCTAAATTAGGGAAGAAATATATACCTTGATCTTCTTGATCTTGCATGGAATGCAAGCAGGCTTGCGAGTGGAGCTGCGTCTTGGAGGGAGCACCCACTTGGATGTGGTGGGATGGGGCAGTCCTGTCGTAGTAGAAGATCCCGATCCCGATGGAGAGAGGCCCTGAGACTCGTCCTTCCTTGCCGGTGCAGGTGCTAATTCTTTCAAAAGTGACATTAAAGCGTTCAATCACCATATGTGAATTTGGTTGATTGGGTGTAAGTAGGTAGGAATGGAAAGTCATTTGGACAAACGCAAATGGGAATGGGAAAACCTTGAGAAGTAGTTGAACCTAGAGCCCAACGTCCCTTGCTGGGGGTTGGTGGCGAGCGTTGGGGTAAAGCTACTTTGTATGCTGATATTACTGTTCTAGTGTTCAGATAGTGGATTTTTTCCACACGAGGGGTTCGGACTTTTTGAGCTAAGATCCCACTCTTTCCTACATTTACAACGCTTCTTAATGGTTATCCAACAAGGACAGTTACAGGTTTTGGCGAGATACTGGACGTTATCCACTTTTCAATGCCGTCATGATCCATCGATGACAATTTTAGCGTCAGGCCCGATGGCCAATGCCATTTCCGCGATCTCCTTTGTCGTTTATGAGGTACTTCGTAGTTGAAGCTGGAGTTCATCATTGGTTGGTCGGCGTAGACATACAATATTTGATCTGGCAAGAGATAACGATTACGATTCTCAGAAAAACGAAGCAAATAATTACCTACTTTTTCTACAAAAAGACGACTTCTATGGTATGCATATATATTATGTCTATTGAACTCTCGCTCTAACTGGTTTCTCTCTTGCTGGCACAAGTGAGAAAAGCACAGGTGAGAAGGGCTCTTGCAAACTTGTTCCAGAGAAAGGATTGCGAGAAAAAAGAAAAGCCACATGGAGAAAAACAAATTTACAAAAACACAGAGGTGGTTCATCGACACATCTTTTTTTGACGCCAATTTCCCTTCCAGATCCCTTCCTTGCCTTGCCTTGTCCTTGTGTTCCAGAGTCACCAATCCAAACCCCTTGCCTTCCATATTTTTCCCATTCCGAAACTTTTATTTTGAAAAAGACCAAAGACAAACCGAATCAACCGGAGGAAGAGAGAAAGAAAGGAGAGACACTCGGCATGACATGGATTGCTAATATTTGCTTCCAAGTCGTCCTCAGGGGTTGAGCGTGCGGGTAACCTTCTCAGTCCCGACCAGGGTGCGGCGGGTGGTTAGGGAGACCATGGTGGGCGCCTTCGTGGTGAAGGAGACCACGGAGGGGACGTTCGTGGTGAGGGATACCAGGGTGGGCGCCTTCGTGGTGGTGGGGGAGAGGAAGGTGGTGAGGGAGACCAGTATGGTGAGGGATACCAGAGTGGTGGGGGACACCAGAGTGGCGAGGGAGACCAGTATGGTGAGGGAGACCAGTATGGTGGGGGACACCAGAGTGGTGGGGGACACCAGAGTGGTGGGGGACACCAGAGTGGTGAGGGATACCAGTATGGTGAGGGACACCAGTATGGTGAGGGACACCAGTATGGTGAGGGACACCAGTATGGTGAGGGACACCAGTATGGTGAGGGACACCAGTATGGTGAGGGACACCAGTATGGTGGGGGACACCAG